>JAJOOH010014094.1:0-25592 GCA_029582605.1 Solanum gracilifrons | reverse complement strand
TTCATTCATAAGTGTTAAGAGAGAACATACTTTAACTCACAATGCTATCCACTTTACATAGGATCATCACAAGATCACATAAAACTCATTCACATCATTCCTTCACATATAGCTTCACATAAAACTCATTCACATCATACCTTCACATATAGCTTCACATAAAACTTTACATATAACTTCATATAGGACTTTACATATAGCCTCATATGTGTATAATATTACAACAATAGAATAACATTCATATAATGCCCTTCATGGCCTCAATTCACAATAATACAACAAATAACCACCTCCACCAAAGGTGGATCAAACCAACCAATAACAATTATATCAATACTAAGAGATTAAGCCATCTTACCATTCTCCAAAACCATAACCAACATTACTCAATTCCCTACTAATTCAACATTATTCATGAAGTAGGTCAACTTACCATCCTTTCCAAGCCACCTTCACCATTATCATGATCAAACAATTCACATTAGAAAGCATAGGTAATCATGGTATTCAACTATACCATTTAAGCTAAGCATAAGCCCATATTCAACATAAAGACAAATTCACAATTTTTGTCCATTCAAGGCCAACATCCCACATCCTTCAATTCAATAAAAATTCTTAACAATTCACATATATAATACCATATATGAACAGACCATACCATACTAAACACAATTTTTATAATCATCTACTCAAAATCAATACACCCACTTTATGGTGAAATTTAGAGAATTTCAGAAAACATGGGTTTATGGGGATTTCTTTCTAAAAATCATTAATAATCATTAATAACAATATAAATCATCATTTAAAACCTTATTTTATGCAAGAACCCATGCTAGAATCGAAATTAGGACTTTAACATTTTTGAAGAACTTTGAAAATACTTTGAATTAGCTCTTTGATTGAAAAAGGAATCAAAGATAAAGAGTCCCCACACCTTAACTAAGAATCCCCAAGCAATTTGATAAAGAACCACTTTAAAATCGTCAAACCCTAGCTCCTAGTACTTGACCTTCTTCAATGGAGGATTGTAGAGAAAGATATTTGAGAGGAGGTGGGTTTCTTTCTTTATTCTAATTGGAGTGACTTAAATGAAAGAATTTTGGTCAAAAAGGGCTTTATAATTGCTAGGAAAGTCAAATAATAATAAGAACTCAACTTAGGAAAAGAATTAAGGACCCACAAAGTTAAACTTAAAAGTGTTCACTAAACCCGTCTAAACTCGTCTTTTTGGACAATGCTTCACTATTTCGGGCATAACTTTTTACTCCAAGGTCGGAATTGGGCAAACTCGGTGGTATTGGAAAGAGGACTCAGAGACCTTTAATTGGATAGGTAAAGGTCCACCTAATTCATTTTGAACTAAAAGATATGACCATTTAAAGTTGACCCTTACAACTCACTAGTTCAAATGACTAGTTTCCGGACGTCACGGTCATTTCTCATCATTTCATCAAGTTCTCAACTCCAAACTCACATGTGAGGCTCTAGTTTCACTAGTTCGTTTTTAGGGTCGTTACATATATTGTCAAGTTGGTTCACTCTTCAAAATTCTTGCCTAAGATCATTTCAAGTGCTTGCATCACTCAATCAACCGGACCAACGGGGCAAATTCTAGGTGTCACCACACACAATGTTCAAAGTAATCTCATCACACAAGGCATTGGTACCAATATCAAACAAGACTCTGCACTTTCTAGCCCACATGCAATGCTAATCACAAGAGACTCATTCGACAACCAGCTAGTCACAACGAGATGCTAAAAGTTCACATATTATCTATGTAACTTTGTTTGCCTCATTGTAGCCGCATATTCATTTTGTTCAATTAGGAGCACTATTTAAGTCATCGGTATTGACCATAACCGACACTCAAGTTTGCACAAGAACAACCACAATTACGCACAAAAGAGATGGCAAATTTTTTAAATTAGGTTCTAAACCATTTTCACCATTTTCAATCAAAGCAATGGGCCACAAGCTAAAAGCATCCACAACACAATTCACAATCAAGATGTATATATCAAAGCCCAATATTCACAAAAATATCATCAATACACCAAACCAATCACAAGACAAGAGGTAGGTATGGAAATACCTCACCCACCCAAAAAAATAAGCAGTTATCCTCAAATGTAACTAAAACAACAGAGAGGGAAGTAAAAAGTCATTCTGCCAGGCTAAGCTTGGGTGAAGTCTGCATCTCAGTGACTCCGTCTATCGAGGCATCAATGCCCAAGGTCTAAGCAATCTTGGCTCCACTGGAGCCCACCATTGACACATCTCTCAGAGAGGCATAACACAACTGAACCTACCATGGCCTCCTCTAAGTCAGTCAAGCCCTTAAAAACAGCCTCCTCACGCCCACCAATCTGCTCCTCATCAGTCTTAGCCTCAGAATCATCAGTAGCAACCTTAGCCCTAATCTCATCTTCGATAGTCACCGGAGGCACCTCATGACAAACTGGAATATCTGCACTCTGATCATTGGGGATCTCCACCGTCCAAAAGAGTGAAGTAAAGTATGTGGACTTCACCTAGTCCACGTCCTTCCTAAGCCCAATAATATCGGCCTTCAAGGGTGTCACCTCCTCAGAAACTATATGTCCTCGTTCGCATACCACTACTCTCACTGTGAGGGAATCAATAGAAGTTTGGAGAGGCGTTAATGCAGCAGTGATAGCTCGATCGATCATCCAGGGAACCTCGGCTTCTAGTCGGAAGCATGTACATTAGCAGAATGGGCTAGGTGTCCCATCTTGAGAAACATGTCATGTGTGATCGGAAGCCTAAATGCAGAAGTGCAAGTATCAGACCTAGGGGGAGGGGAAGCAGAAGAAATACCTGGAGTGCTAGAAGGAATAGATCTAAAGGTACCTGACGGCCCAGTGGCCGGAGTAGGCATAGCAACCTCCATAGGTAATGCATCAATATCAACCTCCGGGGATGTGTCCACCAGAGCTGATCTCCTCCTATCAGCCTCATCATGTGTGTACTTGACCTCTATGTATCGTATGTCAATAGAAGATATGGGTATCACGTCCGCATCCCTCTTCTCATCACGGGGAACTCCACCCCGATAACATAACTCTGTGATCAGTATTGGAAAAGGAAGGTATGTCTGGCACTGGTTGGCCCTCATGGCCTTCTCCTGTTCAATAATCAACCATAAATTTAGCCACTTCCTGGCTATGATAGACCCAAGGCAGGATGCCTTTGGGTGACGGAGAACGGACTCATTCTGTGAGGGCATGACTATGCTGCTGATGAATCCAAACCAGCACCGAGTTGCTATGTTTAGGTCCTTCTTATCTATTGGCTCTCTGCCTCAAACAACCTTGGGGTGGTGTCAGAAATCAAGGGGGCTAGCCAATCCATCAGGTCATCCAGAGTCTTTATAGTGATCAGACTCTAGTACTCGTGCTCAAAAATTGTATCCCTCTCAAACGTAGCGTTGATATCATCACTGTTGCATCTCACTTTCCTCCCTCGGACCATCACAAACTCTACCGGTCTGAAGGCATGGGCCTTCTTTTTCCCTTGAGGTACCAGATCACTGTAAGCAGCATAAACCTCCCGGATCCATGTAGGAATGTATGGGCCACGGGGCCTGGTGAAGATCTCGAACTTGTGGAACCTGAGGGTGTCCCACACATTTGGATGCCTGTCTACTACGCAATCTGTGGACAATCTCTTCTCCTACAATATGGTCCTTAGTCCCTCTACCTTTAACCGGTTGAGTGACCGAGAAGGAGGACCCTGAACTGGTGGTGCAGGAACCACCGTTTGTGTCGGTGGAGGCACTGAAGCTGCAGCTAGAGAGGTAGGCTCCGGAATCCTAGACGGATGATGGCGAGCTTTGGAGAGTAACTTCACTGGCCGGGTCTATAACAACTGGTCGTCCTCAGGCTCAGAGAATGAAGCCTGAGAATCATAAGACTCTCCCTCACTACCGGAGTTCTACTTTGGTGTCTCAGGTATGGGTACTTTTCCTTTTCCCTTGCCTCCAGTCAGAGGTAGTTTCTTGCCCTTACCAGTGGAAACATCTACTCCCCCATTGATCACGACTCCATGTGCCCACTTGCGGGGCGGCATGCAACTATCATTCAAATTTGTTCTAGCCATTCCTGCAAACCACATAGAAAAATGTTATAAAAAATTCAAGAAAAATGCAGAAATTTAGTTGCAGAAAGACTCGGCAAGTCACTGAGTCACTTTGGTGAGCCAGATCGGGCTCGCCAAAAGCACCAACACAAAAAGTTTCAAAAATCAAGATAGGTCAGTGATGTTCAGGGCCATTCAGCAAATCGCCGACACCAATCGGCGAGCTACTCACCAAAGTTACAGTGCATTTTAGGGGTTTGGGCGCAGAAAGGGCGATCAAGAAAACCTTTCGGCGAGCTCAGGCTTCTCGCCGAAAGTTACAGAAAAAACCCACTCAATTATTGAAATGGGCGATCTGAGGGGGACTTTGGCGAACCGCCGAACCACTCGACGAGCTCGATTAGCTCGCCAAACGGCCCAACGTGCCAATTTTCAACCCCAAATTCAAAACCAAGCCTGCGGCCTCCAAATTCAAAATTAAACACATACAAGACTAGACCCATACTACCCTTGCCCTCGGGGTACTCAGACTTCCCCCGATTTGGCCAAAATTGGTCATTTGACGACGTATGCCCTTAAGAAGGACGTCAAACGCTCTATCATTGGGCAAATTACGTCATTTAGAACAATTTGGGGTTACTTAGACTTCACACCCACTAGAGACAACACATTTACACTGCCACCCAATAATTTAAACTTGATTTTACAAGCAAGAACACGAGAATCAATCAATTTAACGCAATTAGGCATGCAATTCAATTCATTACAGGCAATCCAACACTTAAACATGATTATAAAAATTACCCATTACAAAAAAAAAAAACAAATTGACCTATTGCATTTGATTTCAACCACAAAATTAAAGAACGAGGTTTGGAAAATGTGACACCTCGACTTTTTGAAACGTATAAATTGACTCGTATCTTCGTGGAAAGACCAGGAGGGTGGGTGATAAATTAAGAATGATGTGTTATGTGATATTTTAAGTGTTCAAGTGTTTTATCTCAAGTTTTGAAGTTAGGTAAGTGGCAAAATAAAAGTTGGCGAAAGTTACCGTAAATTCCTTTTTAAAGATTTGTCTGAAATTTGGGTCAAATGACTGAGACGTTTTTTCCCAATATATTGAGATTTATAGTCGCCACGACCTATGAAATCGAAGGTCTATGAGTCTAGTTTCCAACACATCAACCTGTTTGTTCATACGACTTCATAATGGAGAGATATTCATGTTTACGAAAGACTGCGCAAGTAGGCAGGTGAGGTGGGTCCCCTAGGTCGGTGGAACTTTATATATATCATCTTCTTCGAATTTTCTTCATTTTCCTTCATTTTACTTAGTGAAGCACCAGAAAACTCACAAAACCTACAAAACCTACTTCTAGGACAAGCCAAGTTACTGATTTTCGTGACTTAAGTCCTTGACAAAAGTTGTTCTACATTGTGAGCTCATCAACATGGTATAATTTATTTTATCGATTTTCTAGCATATCGTACTTTGGTGTGTGGACAACAGAGGTTTGGTCATATTTTAAATTTTTGAGGTGTATTACAAACTTATAATCAAGGTAAGACCCTTCTTTCATAGACTCTAGCTTTGATAAGTCACAAATAGAAATTTGCGACGGAAATACATATATTTTATCGGATTTTCGTTGTATCTTCTATTATTTTGTGTTGATTATGATCCTGCCTTTTTGTAGTATCAAGGGAGGTTGTGATTAAAGTTATTAGGACATGTGAATTCAACCAAACAGGTATGTTAAGGCTATTCCCTATTTACGGCATGTTTCCTTAAGCTTAGAAGCAATGTATTTGGGTTGTTATCCTTGATATACTTGAAGCCGTGATTGTTGATTATTGGCTGCTCGAGTTTATAGAATCCTCCCTTGTCAGGATTCTTATTCAGTTAGTAGCATCCCTATGTTGGACACCACTTAGAGGCTATTTGTATAGGTTGCTTATAACTAAATTGCTCGCTTTTAGTGATTGGATTGTTATTGTTGCCCTTGGGACTATTGTGGTTAGCTGCAAGAATGATCTATGCCTAGAAGGGCTATGTTCTGTCTACAAGGCTATATGGATGCCTAAAAGGGCTATGAGTTGTCTACGGGGCTATATTGATGCCTAGAAGGGCTATGAGTTGTCTACGGGGCTATATTGATGCCTAGAAGGGCTATGTGTTTCCTATAGGGCTATATTGATGCCTAAGAAGGCTATGTCCTTCCCATGGGGCCATGTTGTTGCCTAAGAGGGCTATGAGTTGTCTATAAGCTATGTTGATGCCTAAGAGAGCTATGTGTTGCCTACTGGGCTATATTAATGCCTAAGATGGCTATGTGGTTGCCTACGGGGTAAGGGGACCACCGATAGGGGTATATAGGCTGATTGGCACCTTCCGGGCTTATAGGGGCCTGAGTAGGTGGTCTTGTGTGTTGTTTGTACCTTCCGAGCTTATGGGGGCTTGGTTAGGTTGTTGGTTTATTATTTTTGATAAGTTTAGATTTAGGAGCAGGTCAGTACGCTTATCTTATCCTTGATTTATTTATTAGATTATTCCAGTATATCAGGATACCTCATCATAGTCTATTGCCTTTCATACTCTGTACATTATTTTGTACTGACGCCCCATTGCCTTGGGGACGCTACATTCATGCATGCAGGTCCTGACAGACGTCCAAGTAGACCTCCTCAGTAGCAGGATTGACTTTTATCATATTGGCTAGCCCCTTTCCTCCGGAGCTGCCAGAGTTGGGAGGTTTGTTACCTTTTTTTGTATATATCTTTATGGGTAGGCTGGGGCCCTGTCCCGCTAATATTTACTACTTTTAGGGGGTTGCAGACTAGTGTGTGGGGTGTATAGCTATGTTATGGCCATATTGTCCTATGTTGTTGGTTTGCTGAAGCTTGTGAGTTGTTTGATGTATTGTATTGATATACACTTGCTTTTAGTTTTGGTATAGATAAAATGGTGGCCTCGATGGCCCAATCAAGACTTATGTGCTAGTTGGCTATTTATTTATATGATCTCCTGGGAGTAGCTGTTTCTTTTATAGATCAGTTGACAGGGGTCTTGCCGGCCGAGGGCTTAGATTTAAGCCGAGATATACTTGTTTGTTTTCTTGGTTGCATATGGCTGCCATGCGCTAGTAGCAAATGGTTCAGCAGGGTCGGCTCGGGCCTGAGTTTTGGCATTAGGAACCATTTGCCCCCCTCGAGTTTGGGGCGTGACAGATATGATCCTCGATATATAGTATCTATCGTGGCACGTGATACGTCCCTCGATATATAGTATCCATCGCGGCGCGTGATACGTCCCTAGAAATGATATATCCTCTTATCACATAACACTTATCACAACCATGTCTCAGAACCAATGCAAATGACATGTTCACACAAATAATGAGAAGATGACCATTTTCATAACAAGGCACAATTCACAACAATACAACTGTGATACAATATCAACAATTAAGCAATGAGCCTTTCAAATCATTCTCAAACATCACACACCAACAATTAATCACATTACCTTTTTATTACCCTTTTTCCATCATTAGAATTATTCAACATGGACAAGTCAACCCATCACCAATTCTCATTACTCACAAACATATACCACAAGGAAAATATATGGTTCAATGCACTTAACAAGGGTATAGAAATCCAGTTGCCTCAAATAGTCGAACAATCATTCTGGGACTTGAGTCTTCCTCTTTCATTGGACTTCCAAATAAATGCAATCTATTCAAATAAGTAATCGCAAAATAAGATTTTCAAAACTAACAACACCCATATTACGATGTGTCTAGTCTAGACCCAAACTAAAAATCACGTTTCTAAGTTTCAAGCTTAGGGTTAAGCCTGTATTCCTCTATATACCATAAAATGTAGTGATATTCATATAATTTAATAACCTTATGTGAATTTCTCTTAATACTTACGTCATTTTTATGCTATAATGTTCCACTGTTTCTTGTCCACTAAGATTTCAAAGCCACCAAGAATTATGCAGCAACATTATGACTTCACAACTGCCAACCTTCTGTTCCTTATAACTATTATACTAATATAATAATAATAATAATAAGGATTTGAAGGTTGGTAGTTGTGAAGTCTTAATGTTGTTGCATAGTTCTTGGTGGCTTTGAAATTTTAGCGGACAAGAAACAATGGAACACTACAGCATAACGATGACTTAAGTATTAAGCAAAATTCACATAAGGGTATTAAATTATATGAATATCACTACATTTTATGATATTTGGAGATATAAAGGCTTAACCCTAAGCTTGAAACTTAGGAACATGATTTTTTGTTTGGGTCTAGACTAGACACATCATAATATGGGTGTTGTTAGTTTTGATAATCTTATTTTGCGATTACTTAGTTGAATAGACTGCATTTATTTGGAAGTCCAATGAAAGAGGAAGACTGAAGTCCTAGAGTGATTGTTCGACTATTTGAGGCAAGTTGATTTCTAAACCCCTGTTAAGTGCATAGAACCATGTATTTTCCTTGTGGTATATGTTTGGGAGTAATGGAAATTGGTGATGGGTTGACTTGTCCATGTTGAATAATTTCAATGATGGAAAAAAGGGTAATAAAAATTTAATGTGATTAATTATTGGTGTGTGATGTTTAAGAATGATTTGAAAGGCTTATTGCTTAATTGTTGATGTTGTATCACAGTTGTATTGTTGTGAATTGTGCCTTGTTATGAAAATGGTCATCTCCTCATTATTTGTGTGAACATGTCATTTGCATTGGTTCTGAGACATCATTGTGATAAGTGTTATGTGATAAGAGGATGTACCATTTCGAGGGACGTATCACGCGTTGCGATGGATACTATATATCGAGAAAAGTATCGCGATCCTCGATGAATACTATATATTGAAGGACGTATCACACGCCGCAATGTATGCATGGACAAATATGTCCTCCATGGGTCCCGGACTGAGAGACAACGGGTGTGTATCACCAGGTCAGACATGCTGCACTATACATGACATTGCATTCCATTGCATTGCACATATTTATCATTAGTGAACTTCATATTATGTTTTGCTAATCTTGTGAGTGCCTTTCTGTGGAACTTTGATTGATGAATATTGAGTTTGTTGAGTTGTGTGCTATGTGAATTATGAATTATTAGGTTGGGCTGGTTTTATGGAGGTTGTAGTTGTGGAGGTTGTGATTGATGAATATTAATCTTGTTGTTGAGAATATGTTATTGTTAAAATGTTGTTGTTGAGATATGTGTAAGTAAGTTGTGAACTGTTAGGTAGGGCTGAATTTATGCTGGTTGTAGTTGTGGAGGTTCGGTTGGGGTGTAAGGAGTACCCGTATTCTATCCCCTTAGCTTGTGTTTAGAGTTTTACTTGTTGAGTACTGTGTGGTTTGGTACTCACCCCTTGCTTCTACAATCTTTGTAGATTACGAGCCTCGATTTTGATGATACTTTTCATTCTCTTCTTTTTCAAGGCTTCTTGGAGATTTGTGAAGTAGTTGTTTGTCATCTCAGTGGACCTACTTACTCATATTTATGATCTTGTTCTATTCTAGAAACAATGTCATTTGAGACTTGTGTTTTTCTTTTGAATCAATTGTAATACTTTAGAGGTTTGTACACGTGACAACCAGGTTTTGGGGGGTTTATTAAGTTGACTTAGTTATCCACACTTATTATATTTTGAGATTTCAATTTGTCTTACTTCCGCATTTTTGTGATATTTGGGTTTTAGGCTGACTTGTCTTGGTGGGTTAAGAGAAGTGTCATCACATCTATTTTTGGGTCCTGACAAAAATGGTATCACAGTCTTATTAGCAAACACATTTTAGCCTTTAAGAATTTCAACATATGGCTCCCTCTATCTTTCCATTAAAGCATTCTTGACAGATATAAGTAATACCCAAGACTGAAAACACTAATTTCAAATCTAAAAGTACTTTTCCATCGAGGTAAAATAATTGAATCATACTTAATATCAACTTCACACTAACTTTCACATACCAATTTTCAACTACCATTCATACCATCATGTACCTCATGCCAAAACTCAAAGAAATCCTTGGTCACTGCAATAATTTTTTATACTATAAGCTCATAACCTCTACTCACCATCAAATGCCTATGTAAGACATCAGAACAGTCTGTATTGTCCCATCAACAAATAGTTTCAATCCCTTCAAAATTCTCATTAACCATGTAGACTGTAGGTCCTCACCATTTAACATCCATAAGTTACCTATCATAATTTGAACAATCTATTTCGACATAACCACATAAAATTTTCCACATCACTGCTATAACTCAAACCAAAATTCAATCTTTATAAAAGTTGTTGATAAATTCCTACTAAGTCTGTGCCGAATCATTTCACATCTCATAGTCATATCTGAACACAAAGACAAAAAATCATATAATCTTCAATTTCGAACCAAGGGTTTATATGAAAGGTCTATTCCTTCACCTCTCCTTAAATTTTTCTCATGACGCAAAATTCTAAATATCTTGAACTCTTTAATACACCAAACTCTTGTTCCTTTCACTAACTCGGTTGCCAATCTTATTCTTTGATCAACAACCCCTAATATTGTTACCTTATCCTCAAAACCAATACATTACGTGAAAACCCCCTTAGGTATAACAATCAAAAGTAACCAAATTTACTACTCAAATTATTTTTAAGTCCTTCCAAATGCTTCATGCTCAATGCGATCGATCATTTCTTACCTTACCAATCCATACCTTGACAAAATACACTACCACAAACCTAAACTCACAATGAAAAACCTGAATTTTGAATCCAACTGTGTAACCCAATTCTTTTATCTATCAACAGTAGCTCATACTTTAAAGATTTTTATGAATTCACGTATCTTAGCTTATCATTGATCGCCTCTCCATCGACCTTATCATATCTTTCGCTAAAAATTCAACCATACTCATTATCAAACTCAAAACCACAAAAAAAACTTATCATCACACTCGAACTGAATGGCTGTACACTCCTTTTTCAAGCCTTATCCAATAGTTTTTAACCAATTTGATAAACCAGTGAAACTATTACCATAAGAGAAAAACGAAAGAAACCACGTGTCTCTGAACCCAACTCTCAACCCCTCTAAAGATACCTCCTTAGCCCTTGCAATCAGAATAAAATATTATTGTTCTCACCTCTTTCCAAAGGCTACACTTCATCCCACAATTTCTTTTTTCATTATGACTCTAATTCCTTTCAGTTCTATTCGAGCGGTGTCCCCGCATCTTCTAAGAATTTCCATACAACCACGTTACGCACCAAATACTAGAAAATCATAACATTAGATACCTACAAGTCATTATTACCATATCGAATCCATTTGACTAAAAAAATCATTATCATATGCCCGCATCGTTGTATAATCCATCATGAACTCTTATTACCGTTATATTTAGTAGCCATTGCCATCATCTCGAAGTCAACCTTGTCATCGACATGACATCTCAAACCCAACTATGCCAATCAAATTCAAAGGACTAACTCAATTTTATACGCGCTTTCTTACTAAAATTCTCAATTACCTTCACACAAATATACTAAAATTCTCAATTACCTTCACACAAGTATACTAGAACACATCATACCTATCGAGAAGATTGTACCTAAATAGCCCACACATTTTTGCCCATTAAGTAATTATAATACACTACAAAATTCGTACAGTCTCTCATCCAAAGTGATATGCATTCCTTCGTAGATCAGGTTCATAACAAGAGTAACACAGTCCATAACCCTAACCAAGTAAGAATTGGCACCATTATAATAGTCGTATCATGGCCTTCTTTGATATACACTCAATATATAAAATTGTAGTAGAGATTCTGACCTCAATTGACGTAACATCATTCTTATCATTCGCTAAGCAATTCATACATGTTATAACAACTATACAACTGCATTTTCTAAGTTACACTGTTCATTATCTAGCCACCCATTTAATCATTCCACTTCTAATTGTCAAACCACTCCAGATATCGTATATACCACACAAATATTATTCCGCCGCTAGGTAACTAACCCAAAAAGATAATACATTCATGAAGTTCCTCAAACCATTGTTCGACCTCATCATTTATTTATCAAAGTGCATCATCAAACCATAACATCACACAATTTCTTCAAATCGCTAAACATTCTAAATTTGACCATACATCATTTTCATAAGTATATCACTTCCACCTTTATATCAGATTTAACATTCAATCAATACACGACACACCAACTACTCACATGAGGAACTATGCACGAGTCATCACATAAGTGAGAGTGAATGGAATAAATCAATAGGAACCATAACGACAAAGGATGCACGATAGAGATTAAAGAAGTGAAGATTTTTCCTAAAGGTCACTATAGCCTCTCGAAGATAAGTACATACGTCTTCGTACCGATCCTCAAGACTCTACTTAGACTCGACTTGTACACACGTGAGACCATGAACCTGGGGCTCTGATACTATTTTTGTCACGACCCAAAAATGGACATGATGGCACTCGTCTTATTCCACCAAGACAAGTCAACCTAATACCCAATTAATACGATAAAATGCAGAAATTTGTAATTAAAAAAAATCAAGTTATAATTCAAGTCTTGACATATTGAGACATGTAATTAAATATTGAGTGTATTATATTATATGAAAACTATTAGTGTTGTAGTGTTTGGAGATATTATTATGACTTAACCCTAGATTTGAAACTTGGAAAACCATGAACCTCATTTCAATTCAACTCTTATGTAACCATAATGATTATAATAATATAATTGCATATAAATTTAACCATTTTCCTTCACCCACAATGCTATCTCGGTCATTTTTCTGACTACGTGACAATGTAACACAACTAATTGGTAGTTAAATAATAATAGTATAATTCTTACACCACCGTTTTCCAATTCCTGATCTGCTAACATATTAATAATATATATTTGTATGATATATTCTTATTCCCATTCTTATCAATTCAACACTACAACACTTACCACTAATCCCTATAACAATTATCGATAGAAGCAATAACTTGCCCTCAATCTAATAAGCCGACACCAAGTCTCAAATCCAATTCTTTTCACACCAAACACATAATAATAGCAATAATAACATGACTATCCATAATCATAGTACAAGATTTTGGTGTGGTGATGAATTACCTGCAGCAAAGTGGTGTCTTCGTGTTGTTGCCGCACAGTTCGTGGATTAGCGGCTACTACTTGTGTTATTCAAAATAATAATAATAAATCTCTTTTAATGTATTTCAGTTTTACACATAGACCTAAATACATTATGGACTTGGCCCATTAACCACCGATTAAAATTATAAGTTAATTAATTATTTAATAGATACCCGTTTAAGTAATCGTAGTTACAAATTAGTTTACAATTTTAAAAAATGACCTTCCGGGTCATTACACTTATTTAGGGATTTAGTAGCTAAAGAAAGAGCAACAATCCGTCCGGATATGATAAACATTGTTGTTAGGAGGTAATACACATGCAATAATGTAAGAAACCAAGTTCTAATTATGGATCTGTCCAACCTATGTATATCTTATTTAGAGATTTAATAGCCAAAGAAAGCCCAATAATCTCTCCAAATATGAAATACATTATTGTTTGGAAGTAATACATGTTTAGTAATGCAAGAAAAATAAGATGTTGATTGAGAATAGTTTTACTAAAAAATTCTCCTCTAACTAGGGTTGGCATATTTCAGTTCAAATCGAAAAATTGATCGAAGTAATTTATTTTTAATTTTGGTTTGATTGGTCAGTATCAGTTGTGAATTTTAAAATTTCAGTTATTCGGTTCAATTTTTAATTTTTAAATAATATATTTCGATTAAACAAAAAAATGATTTTTTTAATACATTATAATTTTACCAATTTTATATACTAGACCACCAGCCAACCACAACCACAGTCCATAGAAAACTGGTCCAAGTTTATATACCCAACCCAACCTTAAAATTCCTAAATAAATAAACTCAAACACCAGTAGTCTACCAAACTGTTCAGTAGATTTTATACTTGTCTTGAGGGTAAAGCTTATATGCTTTAGATTTTTATTTTCTATTTGGTAGATGATGAACAAGTCTCAAAGTAAGCTACTTACATTAAAAAACATGTTTTATCTCATAAAATATGCACTTGCAGTGTTATTGAAAAAAAAAATAGATTCAAATCGAAAACCCAACCTAAATCAACCGAATCGTAATTACAAAAATTGAACTGAACCAAATTTATTTCAATTCCATTTCAATTCACCAAATCAAAAATCAAAAAATTGAACCGAATTTTGGAAACCGAACGAATGTCGAACCATATATGGAAGTAAAACTTAGGGGATAATCATGTTTGAAAACACTATATATATATATATATATATTGCATATGGCACATATAATTTTTTTAAAATTACGTAAATATTATTAACGAAAAAATGACAAATATACTTCCAAACTATTGGAAATGGTATCTAAGAGTTTGTTTGACATTGTTGTTATCGGAAGGATCAAATGGTTTTATGGTATATTTTGATGCTTCCCGGATTGGTGTCGGTTATGTTGATGCAACATGGGAAAGTCATCTCTTATGCTTCAAGGAAATTGAAGGTGCATGAAAGAAACTATCCAACTCATGATCTGGAGTTAGAAACAATGGTTTTTTCCTTAAATATTTAGAGATATTACATATACGGTGTTCATGTGGATGTGTTTACCGACCACAAGAGCTTGAAGTATTTGTTCACCCAAAAGGACTTAGATCTTTTCCAAATGACATGACTTGAGTTATTGAAAGATTACGACATGAGAGTCCTTTATCACCCGTGCCAAGTGAATGTGGTGCGGATGTTCTTAGTCGACTATTGATAGGAAGTGCTGCTGATGTTGAGAATGGTAAGAAGGATTTAGTTCGTGATATTCATAGATTGGCTCGATTGGATGTTCGCTTAGTCGATTCTTATGAAGGGAGTGATGAGGTTTTGGAAAGAAAGGGAAACTTAGTCCTCGTTATGTGGGCCTATACCAAATTATGAGGCGTATTGGTAGGATTGCTTATGAATTAGAGTTGCCTAACGAGTATGTATCAGTACATCTGGTATTTCATGTCTCTTTGTTGAAAACATGTGTTGGGGATTTGAAAACTATTGTGCCATTAGAAAGTTTAAGAGTTAAGGAAAGTCTTTCATATAAAGAGGTTTCGGTTGAGATTTTAGACCATCAAGTTTGGAAGTTGAGAAATAAAGAAGTGGCTTCCGTGAAAGTTCTTTGGAGGAATCAACAAGTTGAGGGTGCTACTTGGGAGGCTGAAGCTGATATGATGTCCAAGTATCCTTATCTCTTTCCCTCCGTTCCTACTCTAGCTAGAGGTATTAAGGTCATCATGGTTCATTATTTCAGATTCATGTGTTTTAGTCATTCTCTTGATTCCATATGCATGCATGTTCATGAAATACTTGACTTTGATGTTATGATTTAGCTTGGAGTGATTTCTCCTTGTTTATGCGCATTTTATGACATTTACATTCATGTTGAGGTGTTAGTTTCTCTCCTACTATATTACTGCTAGCTTGAGTCTTATTCGAGGATGAATGGTCCCAAGGGTGAAATATTGTAATACCTCCAAAATTGGAAAGGAAAGATTTCATGTTTGGATACTACCTCTATCCTATGAGACCCATTTACGATTTGTATAAGGCTCTACGGGTCGTAGGTGACACTAGTAGAAGTGAGCTGAGTTTTGGGAAAACTCAAGTTTCTAAAGTTTGGTCTACGATTGACCAGGACAAGGCGTAGAATGGACTACGGGTCGTAGAAAGTGCCCATAGGATTGATTCAGACATAATGAAATCTTGGACTCAAAGTTGAGGACTACGAATGGGGTCTACAGATCGTAGAAAGGTTGAGGTATGTAGAAAGGTTTTTCTGGAAAGTAGGTTATATATCGAGTCCTAGTAAGTGATCTATGACTGACCAGTACGGTGCACAGAAAGTCATGTGGGTCGTAGGTCGAAGTCGTAGACCTTGTCCGATAGAATTTAATGAAGGGTGTTTTGGCCTTTTCCTATCTACCCAACCCCTAAACTACGTTGTTTTGTCCCTATAACCATTTTACCCTTCAAATTAATACTCATCCCTCTTATTCACTCACAAAACCCTTAAAACTCCTAAGTCATCTTCTCCAAATCCTCTCAAGAGCTCTCAAGGAAGGATCTCAGGGTTTCATCAAGCTTAAAGGTTTCTTCTCCAAATTCTTAGTGCTTTGAATACTAAGGTATGTGGGAATTCACCAATAGATCCCTTTCATCCATTGGGTCCCAAAAAAACTTCAATCTCCAATTCAATTTAACTATATTTAATTGGGATTTATGTCAATCTCCATGGGTCCTTTTGATTATGATTCAATTAATGTTGTTCCATCTTATTATGCATGATTTAACCTAATTACATGGTTTATAATTGATTTCATATGGACCCATACTTTATACTTTGATTCTCATCTTTAAACTATGAACTATGATCATGAATCGATGATGGATTTTATGCACGTTTTATGAAAGAATGAAACTATGATTTAAGGATGCTTTGAAGTTAACTATCAATGGTTTGTGAAAGTTCTTCTCACAAGTTGAAAGGATATCATGTTTTTAGATGCTTAGGAAGGTCAGTGTCTATATGAATGAAGTAATGAAATCATGGTTTTAAAAGGAGCTACTCTTATACAACTTTATGATGTGGATCGGTATTTTGATTAGTGCATTTCCTAATGTTATGTTTTGATAATTGACTTTATCTATTCCTATGGGATTTTACTTAGCATCGAGAAAACTTTGAGATGGAGGCTCAAATAGGGTAGTCTCTAGCAGAAATCTCTAGTTCTGTAATGATCTGTTTCCGTCGTTATGGAAAAGTCAATGTGGCCAGAAAACTTTTAAGTAGTGACTTGGAAATTCCTAACCTAATCCAGATTTGGATGAAATTTGAGTCAGGTGAGGTCTAGGGAAATTTGGTAATGAATGGGGGATTTAACTATGAATTTGATCACATGAGTGGATAGCTTAAACATTAAGGAGCCTATACGGCTTTACGGAATATAATTCGAGCGAGTAGAACTCCCGAAACTGATCCTGGCGTGAAAGGGTAGTTTCTGAATGTCAAGGGTTAAAGGTGTGTTGCGAAATGGGAGCTTGGAACTCAAATTCTGACTTTATGTCTTCGTAAGCTACAGGGGCAGGGTTAGTTCCGCCAGGGCAGGGCCGTTGTGGCGGGTTGGGTCCCGTTGTGGCAGGACAGTCGCGACTTAAGTCAGAAAAAACCCTAAAATCGTTAGTTTCTACAAAACATCGTTCTTAAGAGCTAAGAAACGAACCAGAGCATTTCTTGACAGTTTTCCCGATTTCTAGCGCTAAAGGTAAGATAATTACTCCTCTAATCCGTAATTCGATTCTTAGAACATAGAATCTTGAGTAATTATCATTGGGAGAGGATTTTGGCCTGAAGTTGATGGTGGAAAATCCCTAATTAAGTATTGGGATCTCGGGTTTGGCATAGGATTGATAGTTTGATTATTATCCGGGTAAATGACGCCTCGTTTATTAATCCTTGCATAATTTTCTTGTGTTTAGACCAAGAACAAGCGGAAAGAATCCGAAAAGGGAAGGCTCAAGTGTCTTAGAAGGATTCAAGCTTGGTTTCGAGGTAGGTTATGGTTTGATTTCCTGTTTGTGTGATATATGTCAGTTAATTGCTTCATTGTATGCATACATGTATGAGAATAAGGAATGCAAATTGAATCTAATGCAAAGGAGTATATGCATATGAATAAGTACATGCCATGAACCCATTACTTGATTGCATGACTAGGAGAATTGTTCATTATGGGTGTGATTGTGTTGACTAGATCGGGTGACACATTTCGACACATATATTGGATCGAGTGTCACGTTCTAACACATATATTGGATCGGGTGTCACGTTCCAACACATGTATATTGGATCGGTTGTCACATTCCGACACACTAACAGTTTGGGTATGGGTTCCATGACAGAACCACTATGATTATACATTCATGTCTAATTGTCGTTGATACTAGGGAATGTATGTTGCTCTTGAAATGAGTATATGTATATGAATACTACATGCCATGAACCTTGAGGACGCTGCATTCATGCATGCAGGTTCTGACAGATGACCGAGTAGACCTCTTCAGCAGCAGAATTGACTTTTATCCGATTGGCTAGCCCCTTTCCTTCCGAGCTGCCAGAGTTGGGAGGTTTGTTACCTTTTGTTGTATATATCTTTATGGGTAGGCTGGAGCCCTGTCCCGCTAATCTTTACTACTCTTAGAGGCTTGCAGACTAGTGGGTGGGTGTATAGCTACTTTATTGCCATACTGGCCTATGTTGTTGGTTTGCTGAAGCTTATGAGCTGTTTGATGTATTGTATTGATATATACCTGCTTTTAGTTTTGGTATAGATATCATGGTGGCCTTGACGGCCCAATCAGGACTTCTGTGCTAGTTGGCTATTTATTTATATGATCTCTTGGGAGTAGCTGTTTCTTTTATAGATCAGTTGACAGGGGCTTTGCCGGCCGAGGGCTTAGATTTAAGCCGAAATATACTTATTTGTTTTCTTGATTGCGTGTGGCTGGCATGCGCTAGTAGCAAATGGTTCAGCATGGTCGGCTCGGGCCTGAGTTTTGGCATTAGGAGCTAGTTGCCCCCCTCGATTTTGGGACGTGACAAACTTGGTATCAGAGCAACGTCGTATCCTAGGTAGTCTGCAAGCCATGTCTAGTAGAGTCTTGTTTATAAATGTGTTGTGCACCACATCCGGTAAGCAAGAAGCTACCAGGCATGTTAGAATGACTATCCTTTTTTTGCTCACCTCATGCTATAGAGCGATGTCTTAAGGGTTGAGGTTTCTGGCTTATAATTGATACTTGTATGCAGATAGAGATAACTGACACTAGACAGACCACAACTTGCCAGGGGCTAGATACAACTGCAAGCGACGGTACCGGCAAGGTACCACAGGTGGAGGTAGCCCATTGTGAGACCCAGGGGTAGACATCTTCTCAGCCCCCTATAGCTTCTCCACAGCTTCAGGAGCCTCCGAGGGCTACAGGACTTCGGCTCCACCAGCAATACCACCTCTAGTTCCTTCTATTCCATCTGATCAGGATTTCAAGAGTGCAGTATATATGTTAGCACAGTTAGTAGTTGCACAGTGCCAACTTATTGCACCAGATGTTGCTGGACCTTCTGAAGGGCCCGGAAGTTCGAGAGTTCGTGAATTTCTTGCCTTGAATCCTCCACAGTTTACAGGGACAGATCGCAGAGAAGACCCTCAGCACTTTGTTGATCAGCTTCATAGGATCTTCAGAGTCATGCATGCCTCAGCGACTGAGTCAGTTGAGTTAGCAGCATTTCGATTGCGTGATGTTGCAGTATTGTGGTATGAAAGTTGGGAGAGATCTAGAGGAAAAGATACATCTCTACCCACTTGGGATAGTTTTACAGAAGCTTTCATAGATCACTATTTGCCTCGAGAGATTAGGAATGGCCGGGTGGACCAGTTTCTGAACCTCCGACAGGGTGGAGTGACTGTCCGAGAGTACGGGCTAAGATTTGATTCATTGGCTAGATATGCACCAGCATTTGTTGATACGATAGATGATAGGGTGCGTAGATTTGTGGGAGGGCTTGACTCAGACTATATCGAGGCTTGTTCTACCGCTGCGCTAAATGATAATATGGATATCTCACGGATTCAGGCCTTTGCACAGGACATAGAGGATCGCCGACATCTACAGTATACGAGTGAGAGGGTCAAGAGAGAGAGAGACAGAAGAGGGCTAGGCCCGCTGGTTCGCAGAGAGATTTTCAGTGTGGTCCCAGACCCCGATAATCTATTTGGACACCTAGACCTCCACCACAGCAGTTCCAGGGCATTAGATTTGATCGTCGGGAACAGTCAGGCCCAGGTGAGGGGCCAGGCTAGGACATCCCCGCCGCATTGCGCTACTTGCGGTAGGATGCATTTCGGGAGGTACAGACAGGGTTTCACAAGTTGTTATTCTTGTGGACAGGAGGGGCATGGGTGGAGAAATTGCCCTACCATAGGTCAGGATGGTGTAGGTCAGTCGACCAGGTCAGCAGTAGGTTTCTCCTCATCAGCACAATCTACAGGGCGTGGACCCCAAACTTCAGCACGTAGAGGTAGAGGCGGAGGCAGAGAGGGAGCATCTAGTTATGGTAGTGGACAGAACTGTACATATTCATCAACCGGACGACAGGACTCAGAGTCATCACCAGATGTTATGACAGGTACACTGATTGTTTGCTCCCATTGTGTTTATGCTTTGATAGATCCTGGATCTACTTTGTCTTATGTTTCTCCATTTATTGCGGAGAGGTTGTGTATAGTAGCAGAGTCATTAGATCGACCCTTTATGGTATCTACACTAGTTGGTGAGTCTATTATTGCCAGGAGAGTCTATCGAGGTTGCACGGTAGAAATTATCGACTGTCAGACCTCTGTAGATCTCGTAGAGTTAGAGATTGTCGATTTTGACGTCATTATGGGTATGGACTGGTTAGCGTCTTGTTATGCTAATGTTAAGTGCCGGACAAAGATTGTTAGATTCGACTTTCCAGGAGAGGCAGTTCGGGAATGGAAAGGCGATACAGCTACGCCGAAAGGTAGGGTTTTTTCCTATCTTAAGGCAAGGAGGATGATTACTAAGGGTTATATTTATCATCTTGTTCACATTCATGATATAGATGCAGAACCACCGAGTCTTCAGTCTATTCCGGTAGTTAATGAGTTTCTAGATGTATTTCCAGACGAACTCCCTGGTATCCCTCCAGAACAGGAAATTGATTTTGCTATCGATATGCTACCAAGTACATAACCCATATCTATCTCTCCTTATAAAATTGCTCTTGCTGAGTTAAAGGAGTTGAAGGGTCAGCTAAAAGACTTGCTGGATAAAGGCTTTATTAGGCCTAGTGCTTCACTATGGGGTGCATCAATGTTGTTCATAAGGAAGAAAGATGGCTCACTAAGAATGTGTATCGATTACCGACAGCTGAATAAGGCAACTATAAAGAATAAGTATCCCCTTCCGAGGATAGATGACTTGTTTGATCAGTAACAAGGTGCTAAGTGTTTCTCAAAGATTGATTTAAGATCAGGGTACCACCAGATACGAGTTCGGGAGAAAGATGTTCCAAAGACAACTTTTAGAACTAGATATGGAAACTTTGAGTTCTTGGTAATGTCTTTTGGATTAACTAATGCCCCAACAGTGTTAATGGACCTGATGAATAGTATATTCAGGCCATATCTAAACTTGTTTGTGATTGTATTTATTGAAGATATTTTGGTGTATTCACATTCAAAAGATGAGCATGCAAATCATTTGCGAGCAGTCCTTCAGGTTCTTCGAGATCGAGAACTTTATGCAAAGTTTTCTAAGTGCGAGTTCTGGTTGGACTCTGTAGCTTTCTTAGGTCATATTGTATCAGATGCAGGCATTGCAGTTGATACACAAAAGATTGAGACCGTAAAGACCTGGCCCAGACCCATGACTCCGATTGAGGTTCGTAGTTTCTTAGGGTTAGTTGGGTACTACAAAAGGTTTGTAGAGGGGTTTTCTTCAATTTCAGCCCCATTAACGAAGCTGACTCAAAAAGCAGCTAAGTTCCAGTGGACTGAGGCTTGCGAACATAGTTTCCAGGAGCTGAAGGACAGGTTGACATCAGCACTAGTTCTTGCATTACCAGATGGTTCAGAAGGCTATGCGGTGTATTGTGATGCTTCTGGTGTTGGGTTGGGATGTGTTCTAATGCAACATGGTAAGGTTATCGCATATGCTTCAAGGCAGTTGAGAAAGTGTGAGAAGAACTATTTGACCCACGATTTAGAGTTGGCTGCAGTTGTGCATGCGCTAAAGATCTGGAGACACTATTTGTATGGTGTTCATGTTGACATCTTCACAGATCATAAAAGCCTTCAATATATCTTTAGACAGAATGAGTTAAATCTGCGACAACGTCGATGGCTTGAGTTACTGAAAGACTACGACGTGGACATTTTATATCATCCAGGAAAGGCAAACGTGGTAGCTGATGCCCTCAGTCGAAGATCTATGGGTAGTTTATCATATTTAGAAGTTGAGAAGCATGAGCTAGTGCGAGAGCTTCATCAGTTAGCTAGCTTAGGAGTCAGATTGTTAGAGGCAGAAGATAGTGGGGTAACAATTCAGGACATAGCCATATCATCTCTAGTTGTAGAAGTAAAATCATGGCAACAAGAGGATCCTAGCTTAGAGAAGCTCAGAGCCAAGGCTCAGAATCAATAGACTTTAGCATTGATATAGCAGGAAATGGAGTCCTTAGATATAGTGGTCGATTATGTGTTCTGAATGTTGCAGGGCTTCCGCATCGGATTATGGAAGAGGCACATCATTTCCGTTATTCTATTCACCCTGGTTCGACGAAAATATACCATGATATTAAGGAGATCTATTGGTGGCACGGGATGAAGAAGGAAGTTGCTGAGTTTGTGGCATAGTGTCCTAACTGCCAACAAGTGAAGGTTGAGCACCAAAAGCCCGCTAGGCTAGTTCAAGAGATAGTCATTCCTTTGTGGAAGTGGAAAGAAATTAATATGGATTTTATTACAGGGTTACCTTGATCGCGTCGCAAGTTTGACTTTATTTGGGTAATTGTTGATAGACTAACAAAATCAGCCCACTTCTTACCAGTCAGGGATACTTTAACAGCCAAGGACTATGCAGGGCTCTATATTAGGGAGATTTTTAGGCTACACGGTGTCCTAGTATCTATTATCTCAGATAGAGGAGCACAATTCACCGCCAACTTCTGGAAGTCCTTCCAGAAAGGACTGGGGACATAAGTTAATCTTAGTACAACTTTTCACCCTCAGACAGATGGTCAGGCTGAGCGCACAATTTTGACACTCGAAGATATGTTACGGGCGTGAGCGCTAGACTTCAAGGGAAGTTGGGATGACCACTTGCCTTTCATAGAGTTCGCACACAATAATAGTTATCATTCCAGCATCGGGATGGCACCTTATGAGACTTTGTATGGGAGAAAATGTAGATCCCTCATTGGATGGTTCGTGGTAGGTGAGTCAGGATTGATTGGACCTGACTTAGTACAGCAGACAGTGGAGCAAGTTAAGCTCATTCGGGAAAGGTTACTAATAGCTCAAAGCCGACGAAAGTCATACTTAGATGTGCGACGAAGGGACTTAGAGTTTTGTGTCGATGACTGGGTATTCTTAAAAGTCTCGCCTATGAAAGGTGTTATGCGATTTGGCAAAAAGCTTAGTCTAAGATTCATTGGGCCATACCGGATCCTTCGAAGGGTAGGACGAGTGGCTTATGATTTAGAATTTCCTTCGGGGCTAAAATTTGTTCATCCATTTTTCCATGTATCGATGCTACGGAAGTGCGTAGGATACCCTTCTCGGGTTGTCCTAATTGAGGATGTTCAGATCACAGAGGAGTTGTCCTACGAGGAAACTCCAGTTGCCATTTTAGATCGGCAGGTCCGTAAATTGAGGACCAAAGAGGTGGCTTCGGTTAAAGTATTGTGGAGAAACAAGAATAAAGAAGAGGTGACCTGGGAAGCTGAAGATGGCATGAGGTCCAAATATCCTCACTTGTTTCATACCCGAGGGTGATGACATATCAGTTTATATTAGGGCAGTAAGGTAAGATACCTATTTTATTTATATATATATATATATATATACTATTGCTTATTATTATTGTGGTTGTTGTTGTATATTTGCTCGCATTGTTATGGTGGAGCTATAGTGCTTAGTTATTTATGTCATCATGTGAGACGCCTAGGTTAGAAATTTTGAATTTCAGGTTCTTGGATAGTGACATCTACAAAGGATACACTGCCTAAATTTTGGCAACTCCTAAGGACTGAACTGCGTGACTTAGATTTTTCATTCGAGGACGAATGTTTCTAAAGGGGGATGGATGTAACACCCCGACTTTTCGAAACGTATAAATTGACTCGTATCTTCGTGGAAAGACCAGGAAGGTGGGTAATAAATTAAGAATGATGTGTTATGTGATATTTAAAGTGTTCAAGTGTTGTATCTCAAGTTTTGAAGTTAGGTAAGTGGCAAAATAAAGGTTGGCAAAAGTTACCGTAAATTCCTTTTTAAAGATTTGTCTAAAATTTGGGTCAAATGTATCAGACGTTTTCTCCCAATATATTAAGAGCTATGGTCCCCGTGACCTATGAAATCAAAGGTCTACGAGTCTAGTTTCTAACGAATCAACCCGTTCGTTCATACGACTTCAGAATGGAGAGATATTCACGTTTTAGCAAGACTGCGCAAGCAGGCAGGTGAGGTGGGTCCCCTAGGTCGGTGGAACTTTATATATATCATCTTCTTCGACTTTTCTTCATTTTTCCTTCATTTTCGTTAGTGAAGAACCAGAAAACTCACAAAGCCTACAAAACCCACTTCTAGGACAAGCCAAGTTATTGATTTTCATGACTGAAGTCCTTGACAAAAGTTGTTCTACACGTTGAGCTCGTCAACATGGTATAATTTATTTTATCGATTTCCTAGAATATCGTACTTTGGTGTGTGGACAGCAGGGGTTTGGGCATATTTTAAAGTTTTGAGGTGTATTACAAACTTATAATAAAGGTAAGACCCTTCTTTCATCGGCTCTAGCTTTGATAAGTCGCAAATAGGAATTTGCGACGAAAATACATATCTTTTATCGGATTTTCGTTGTATCTTCTATTATTTTGTGTTGATTATGATCCTGCCTTGTTGTAGTATCAAGAGGGGTTGTGATTAAAGTTATTAGGACACGTGAATTTAGCGAAAAGGGTATGTTAAGGCTATTTCCTACCTACGGCATGTTTCCTTAAAGCTTAGCAGCAATGTATTTGGGTTGTTGTCCTTGACATACTTGTAGCCATGATTGTTGATTGTTGGCTGCTCGAGTTGATATAATCCTCCATTGTCGTGATTCTTATTCAGTTAGTAGTGTCCCTATGTTGGACACGACTTAGAGGCTATTTGTATAGGTTGCTTATAACTAAATTGCTCGCTTTTAGCGATTGGATTGTTATTGTTGCCCTTGGGGCTATTGCGGTTAGCTGCAGGAATGTGATCTATCCCTAAAAGGGCTATGTTCTGCCTACAGGGTTATATGGATGCCTAAAAGGGCTATGAGTTGCCTACGGGGTTATATTGATGCCTAAAAGGGCTATGAGTTACCTACAGAGCTATATTGACTCCTAAGAAGGCTATGTGCTTTCTACAGGGCCATGTTGTTGCCTAAGAGGGCTATGAGTTGTCTATAAGCTATGTTGATGCCTAAGAGAGCTATGTGTTGCCTATGGGGCTATATTAATG
>JAJOOH010014093.1:0-25429 GCA_029582605.1 Solanum gracilifrons | reverse complement strand
TTGGTAAAGAAAGTTTTAAACTCCTTATGGTTTTAGTGTCTATGCGATGAATGAATGCTAAGAGGCTTGTATTAGACCTCTTCGAGGTCGAGTACGCCGGTTACGACTAGGGGGTGCTCCCGGGTCGTGACAAATTCAGTCTTAGTATCTTGTTCCCTTAGTTATCCTTGCATTTTAACATGTTTTCATGTTCATGGAACTCAACTTAGTTAAATATCAGTTTCTAGAATTCAGTGGTAGGGATTGCAGCTCTTTCCTCCAAATTCAGCTTGTTCAGTCTTTATTCGAGGACGAATGATCCCTAGGGGGAGATATTATAACACCTCGAACTTTGAGAAAGGGTTAATAAGTAATTCGATCAAGACCACAAACCCAAAACGTACCATGTACTCTTCACGGCTCCCTAGCGGGTCATTTGGGGGTATATGGCCCGTTAAGGGCTTCGTGAGCACCAACACAAGAATGCCCTATAGGGGTCACCTATACTTCACCCTAGACGTTCTATCTAGGGCTTCACGGCCCATTAAGGGCATTGTGAACCACCCTCAAGGATCTTCCTAGGAGGGAGTCACCTAGACGGTGCCTTTGACGGCCCTTGCTGACTTGGACGACCCAACTAGGGGTTTGTACATGTCACATAAATAATAAGGTTGCACCCAAGGTCACTGTAAAGGACCAAAGACACCTAGATGGCCTGTGGATCTTCACACGGACCGTGAAGTCATCCATGAAAGAGACTTATGAGACTTTGAGTTTTGAGTCAACTTCAAAATATCATATCTTTCAGCATAAAATGAATTCAGTGGCTCATGACCTATAATATTAAACATCTTTGACTCCTCTTTCCAACACCATCAAGCTTGCATAATTTTGAGCCTGGAGTAAAAAGTTATTCTTGTTTTAGTGAAGCCATGTTGGGCATGCAATCATGACGACCTACTAGACGGTCTGTCAAGCCTCTCGTGAAGGTCACTTTGTCAGCTTTAAGTCATGGTTATATTGGTCTTTTTCCCTATATGTTTGATACTTAAACTACGTCGTTTTACTTAGTCTAAGCCTAAGTAATTAGTCAGAAGCTACCTAAAACCCTCATTCTTCTAAAATCATCTAACTTAGAAAGAAAAGAAGAGAAAGAGGCGGCAATTTCTTCCAAGAACAAGCAGAGGTCAACTTCAAGTTCAGCCTCGAAATCCAAAATATTTCTCTGTGGTTTTCGTTACCAGGTATGTGGAATTTCACTAGTAGGTTCCTTTCACCCATTAGGTCCCTAGAATTCAATCAATTCTTCAGTTTCTCAATAAATTGTTTAGACCTAGGGTTCCTAAATCTTAGGGATCCATGGCAATTTATTTGATATAGTCTATTTAATGTTAATTAGATGTTTCTTGGAGAACTAGTGTAGTCCCATGTATAGAACTCAAAAACCCTAGCTTGTGTTCATTATGAGTATGTCATCAATTATACTTGCTAAGAAGATTAGCTAGACAATCATGCTTCAGAATTCGAATGACATATATTTCAGTATATGTATGTTGCATTCTCAGATAATTATCATTATTTTGAGCTACTCAATATTTCAGTTGCATTTTAGCTTTACATTTAGTTGGCAGTAGACTTAGCACCGAGTTGGACTAGCGTTCAGCGTACCTTCAAGTCCCGGATCTACGTGCCCCCATAGGTTTATAAGTCCTCTCTGTTGGGCATTAGTTTTAGTGATTACTCCATAGTCATGCCTTTGTACCCCCGACAAGGTATATTGGGTCCTCTCGATGGGGCATATATATCGGACTCAACATTTAGTTCACATGGTTTATGTCGATTAATCGTATCTCCCACAATCAGATTCATGTTGCATTAACCATGTATTAAGTATTTAGTATTCAGTATTCAGTTCAATATATTAACTTCATGATTAGTACTTGGTCATTACATCCAACTCACTTTCCAGTTATGCTTTAGTATATCTATTTCCATGTTTTGTTATTTTATTGTTCAACTTAGAATGTATCATGCATACTAGTACATTCAAAGTACTGACACATACTTTTGCACTTCATCATTATATGACGTAGGTTCAGGCGCTCAACATCCAAATCACGCTTAGCTCGACTTCCAGTTCATACTCAACAACTTTAGTAGTGAGTCCTCATAGTTCAAAGAAAATAGACATGATTTACTTTCCAGTCTTTACATTTTAGTTTCAGTCTTGATAGAGTTAGCTGGGGCATGTCCCAACAACTTAGACTAGTTAGAGGCTTTCAGACATAGAGTAGATTCAACTTGAGTTGTTAGTGTTGTTTTCTGTCATCACTATACTCTTCATAAATTTGATATATTCAGACTTGTTGGGATTTTCCCTATTTAAGATATTAACTGTTTTTAGCTTCCGCACAGTGCATGGTTTATCAGAACTTGTATAGATATGTCAGGCCATGGGTTAGCTTGGGGTCACTTGTGACACTAAGCACTGTGTCGCACCTAGGGGGTAGCATCGGGGAGTGAAAATTGTTGTTATGATGACTGACCATTATAATGCACGAATTTGAATTAATCAATATTCAATGAGAGTATCAACAATGAACTCGGACAATAAACAAAATAAATTTTAAAATACACACAAAAGACATTCCGAATATATTAACTTCCAACTTCCCACGTACTTTATGTTCTCCAGATAGGTCAGCTAGTCAAATGTCCTTCCTATATCCTCTCCCTTAACAATATATTCACTTCCTTTCTTAAATTATACAAATTTCTTAAACAATTGATGATTTGAAAATTTCACATAAATCATTTGTCATATTAAATGATAAATTAAGTTTAGAATATAGTTTATCAATTATTACTAAATATTAAAAGCACATATCAAAGTAAATCTCTTGTATTCATTATTTTGATGTGAATACACTTAATGTTTTTTTTCCTGAAAACGTTTATCAGTCAACTTATAATTATAGTTAAAATAATAAGTTTGAATGTTATTTTGTTTTTTTCCCTAAACTAATTTCTAGTCAAACTTCAATTACTCTGATCCTATCAACTCTAATCCAACCCACCTAATCCTCCAAACACTTCTTAAAGGAAAATACTAATTAATTCCTAAGATTTTAACAACCTAATAATCAATAACTTCTTATTAACTTAGTCACTCCCACCCCTCTTTCCGTATCCCCACTATATATATCCCACTCCCCCTACAAATCCTTATCAAGTAAACCCATAGACCCATTCTATAATTCTGATATCTCATATACTCAATGGATTTTATTCAGTGGAAATAATAAAGAAAATGGGTCAGATCAAGCGTCGATGGAATCCTGGAGAGGACGTACTATTGCAGAAGCTAGTAGAGGAGCATGGAGTAAAGAACTGGTCGCTTATCAGCCAATCGATTCCTAGTAGATCTGAAAAATCGTGTAGGGAGCATTGGTGTAATCATCTTAATCCTCAAGTGGATCATCAACATTTTACTCCAGAAGAAGACGATACTATTTTCAAAGCTCATGCCAAATTCGGTAACCAATGGGCTATGATAGCATCTTTGTTACCGGGTCGAATCAATGACTTGATAAAAAATCATTGGAATTCCACCCTTAAACGAAAGCACTCTTCCAAGTCAAAAGATTTGACATTTGAAAAGCCTCAACTTCCTTTGAAGAGATCATTCAGTATCAGGACATGTAAAAATTCAGGAAGTCCATATGAATCTCATTCGAGCAATTTGGAAGTTTCTAGGTTTCCTCAGTTGTGTCTTTATCCGCATATTGTCCCACCATGTCAAAATTTGCCTCTTTGAACATATTCACCAGTAATGCCTGGTCCATTAACATCTTTGAGTTTGTATAGATCTTATTTGAGCAATTTCGGTTTATCCAGGTGCCCTCAGTTGAGCCTTTATCCGCACATTGCCCATTAGGTGAAAATTTCCTTCTTCATTAGTTTCATCAGTAATCCCTAATCCTTTAACAATTGTGAGTCCATATGGATCTGATCTGAGCAATTTGAATTTATCTAAGTTACCTCAGTTGAGTCTTAATCCGTCCATTACCCCGATAGGTGAAATTATGCCTCTTTCATTAGTTTCACCAGTATTGCCTGGTCTATCAATATCTTTGAGTCTCTCCTTACCTGGATTCAAATGTAGCAAGAATTGGAATAAGATAAACCGAATCGATCAAGTAGCTGAACTGACACTTGTATCAATATCTACACCTGTATCAGCATCTGAACCCACTCCATTGAATTTGATGCCCCAAATTTCAACAACTCATAATGATAATTTTGATCTTACAAGTATGGGGAAACAATTGTTGAACCCAAATATTTTGAAAGTATTACAAGATATGATACGGAAAGAAGTTAAAAATTATGTGTTACAGTTAGAGAATGAAAGAGATTCAATGAACACAGAAGCAACAATGCATGCTATTGTTAACAACATTGGTGTTAGGAAAGATTCAGTAAAAAATGAATAAGGAGGAGGAAAAATGGAGAGATCACAATTATTATTTTGTTTGAACTTTAATTATTGTTTTTATAGTATCTCATTAGACTATTTTAGGAATGTAGGATAAAAAGAGAGAAAAACTATGTATATTCATAAGAAGTGTATGCAAGGCCCAATCACCCACACCCAACCCCAAAAAATTTAGAAATAAATTAGAAATGATGAATCTTCAATTAACTTTTTGATGAAATCGGTCATTTTTATATAATTTGAAGTGTTGTTATTAATATAACTTTTTCTTTGGTACTTTTATATTTAAATTTAACTATTGAGATAATCATCTATCGTATTTGATTAACTAATTGTTATTTGAGGTGTTATCAAAAAGAAAATTAATCGGTGGTATTGTTAAATTGATAGATGGTATGATTTTTAGTTTTATAGACTGATAACTATTTTAAAATTGATAATTTTTTGTTTAGAAATAATTTAATTTTTAATTTTTTTATCATTATTTTACCATTAAAAATTATCTATAGTCATACAACAGTATTAATACCCAATTAAGTTGAATTAACTATATCAGACAAACTAAAATATATCAGATGACTTATTTTAATAAATAATTAAATATAAAATAAAGATTAGTTTAACCCAAAAGGGAGTAAAGTTAGTAGCTAACTAAAACTAATGGCGAAAAGACTTATTTTAACAAAAATAATTAAAAAGACAATAAATATTAATTCTTGTCTTGTTTGTGACTTAATTGTCAAGTTATATCTCATTTATGGATCAATTGATGAAATCAAAGGTGCAAGCAGAACATCCTAAAAGTGCTGTTAACGATTCAATAGTAGACAAGTGAGTGAGACTTATATTATTGAGATGTTCGACTTGATTCTGAAAGGCGTATAGTTAATTTTATGGAGAGATGGTCGATCCAGAATGGACTATACTTTTTTTAAACTTACTCATGTATTTTGATTCCATATATCAAACAAAAAAGTATCATATGATTTATGCATCATTTATTGGAATAAATCATCAAAGACAAAATATAATTTTTATTGTGCTGTTTTATTTGAATGACATTTTTAAAGTCAATGGAAAGAATTTTTCCACATACTATAACTTATGAAGCTCGAGCATTAAAAATTGCCATAAGATAAATAATGTCGAGCATCTGGCATAGATTGTGTCAGTGCCAGAATACCCCATCTCATTTGAGATCACTTGAAAATGACAAAGGTTCTATTAAAAATTTAACAAATGTAATGTCTGAATGTAATTCCATTACTGAATTTGAAGAAACATTAAAGATTATGCTAACAACTTACAATGTAGAAAAACATGATTGGTTGAATAACTTTTATAATACTCGATACATGTGGTCAATAATTTTTAATAACCATGTGTTTAGTGCTAGATGAAAAGTGACATCTTGAAGTACTAATCATGTTCTAAATAGATTTGGACATCCAAACACTTAATTACATATTTGTATGATTGATTATGAAAAAAATGTATTTACTAAGTAGCAGTTGAATGTAGAACAAAATGACTTCAAGTGTAATTAATAACGTAAGCCTATTCTTGTTGTTAAATATAGTCCAACTTTAACACAAATTTTTGCAATCTACAATCATAAGATTCATAACATATTTGAGTAAAAGTTTTTCAAAGGAGCTAGGACAAGTTCTAATGTTCTATTGAAACACAAGTATGTTGTGCTAGTCAAATATCTAAATATGAAATAAGAATGCATAATATAAGGAAGACCTGATTTGATGAGTTCAATCCTGTAATATTACATGTGACATGCAGTCACAAAAAAAAAAATGAATATATGGATATCGTATGTGCACATACCCACTTATTTTTTCTTCCAATATATATGATGTGAAATTCTTGAGGAATCATATTTAATTAAGAGATGAACCAAAAATATTAGAAAAAAATAAGAAATCTGTCAAGTAAAAGTTGTGTTATTGATGAAATCAAAATCTAAGATTGTTTATACTAATAGTGTGATGCAAACATGTTAATGTCTTAATCATCTTAGCAAATGAAATATGGAGTGTCGTGAATATTTTCAAAGAAATAAAAAAATGCTTCATTTGAGTTACACGACTATCTAGAAAAACTGCATAATACCATACTTCAACAAAATGATAGAAAAATATAGAAGACAAGATATTGAACCCTCTTCATGTAACAACTCTAATTGTTCGCAGAGAAAGTATCAGAAGACATTGAGACAAACAAAAAGAAATATATCATACAGAAATTACCATAAGTATAATACAAGTCTTTATTTAGTTTTAATTTTCACAATAAGCTAATTAGTTTTTATTTATTATTTATAGAAAAAGCTCAAGTTATTACATTACAAGTAAAAAAAATTGTTTGAGAACAACACATATACTCCATATCAAACAACTTCTCTTTTACGAAAAGTCAATCTACAAGTTAATTTTCTTTTATATCTTTTTTTGCATAAATTTTCTTATGGTAATCATATTATTTTTAGAGATGTTGCTTTTGATTTGAATATGACTGAATTCAATGTTTCACTTTTAACCTTGTTAAAAAGTGTTGAGAACACCACACATATATTTTATCAATACTTTCTTATATATGAATCATGTAAAACAAAGTGATGTATAATTGTACCTATGTAGTTTTTTTCAATTTGATCATAACATAATAAAATGTTTCACTAATAAAATAAAGTAAAAGTAGTCGCTTTCGCTCAGTATGTCTAAGTAAATAATTCAACTAATATTATTCATATCCAAACTCTTAATTAGCTCCATACTCTCTCAATTTAGCCTCCTGCTCACACAAAGAAAAGAAAAAACATAAAGCAAAATAAGCTAACCGTCAAAATTAATAGTATATATTATATCATCAATTCACTATTATAATTTATAAATATTAAAATATCAAACATAAGTACATCTGGAAACATCCTATTCTTGGTCCTCAATTGAGTCTTTCCCTTGCTCAAGCAATAATTCAGGGACATGTAAATCATCTATATATAGACAAAACAAAAATAAACAATCTAAAGCTTTATTACAATAGTCTTTTTTCACTTGTTATAATAAATTACTTAAATATTTGTTCTACGTTATCGATTAATACTTGTTAAATAGAACTATCAATCAATTATATACTATTATGTAACAAAATATTTCACTATTAATATTTAATGCATAGAAATTAACCTATCAACCTCCTTTGTACATGAAGTACTGATAACGTCTATATATATAAGGATTCAAATCGAGATTATCTTATGGAAAAAAAGGTGCAAACTTTATGGATAAATTGTGTAAAATAATTTTACACGATCTTATTGCTTATAATGTTATAATAAGTAATTTTCTGTAATGAACATTATCCACTAAACCTAAAAATAAAATCATCATTAATGAAATTAACCTATCAACCTCCTTTGTGCAGAAGTATTGATAACATCTATTTATAAAAGGATTCAAATTGAGATCATCTTATGGAAAAAAAGGTGCAAACACCATGGATAGATGGTGTAAAATTATTTTACATGATCACGTTGCTTATGATTTGATAATAAGTAATTCTCTATAATATACATTAATCGCTAACCTGACAAATTACATAATAACCTGTTATGATAATTCAATTTAGGAAAATTTAATATGTGACAATAATGTACTTTGCACAAAATTTCCTTTTAATTTTAGGTTCATAAACCCAAAGGCTCACCTAAAATAAAAGTGAACAAAGAAAGAAAGAGAAAATTACCAATCAAAATTATGAGCTAAATGTCAATACTGTCATGCAAAAGGAAATTAACACTATGTATACATACTCTCTCTATAACTTAAATGAATAAACAAAAGGTTTAATACATCAACGATAAATCCTTAAAAAGTGTTTCTATTAGATATTTCTATTTAAGAGTTTAAAATTTGTTTTAAGTGTTCTCAAGCGCCAATTATGATGTCACATAAAATATGTCATCTAATTTAATTATACACATCAATATTAATTGAAAGGGTGTATGAGGTTTTAAGGTTTATTAAGAGAATTATATATTGTGTATATTTAAAAGAGAGAGTGCAACTTCAAAATACATGAAGAAACCTTTTTAAATTTTGTTCAAAAGTGTTTATAAGAACAATTTATCATGTGCTCATGTAATCAATCGTAATATGTTATTATTTGAACTACAATATACCCTGGGTGTGGAAACTTAGGAACTCTGATGTGACCACCATGCTTATGTTTGGGGAAATACCTATTGTAATTCCTTATAATATATTTGTCTAAATTTTCTCCCTCTCTAACTCTTTCTCTGAATATATTCTTTTACGTTTGGTTGATAATTATTTAAGCTATTTTCATGCAATTACTTTACCATTAATTGTGTAGTAGAAAATTTACTCAACATGATAAATAAGCAAAATTTATCTAATGAAACTAATTCAAACTTACTTAGAAGAAATAATTGATAAACTTTCTTTGTTTTGGTAATGACAAATATTTTCTCAAGTGATAAGTTTCGATTAAAATATCTTTTTGATTCAATATTTTCTAATACAAACTTTAAGTAAAAAATAGAGATCGATGTGCAACATGTGTGCGTGTGCGTGTACGTGTGCATGTGTGTGTGCCTATGGTGCGTGCGCGTGTGCATGTGTGCGCGCATGTGTGTGCGTTTGTTGTATACAAATCCATCAAAATGCCACAACATATATTATTTGAACACATAATTGTAAATACAACGAGCACAAAACTAAAAATTTAAAGATCAAACTCATCAAATTTGAATTTTAGATCTGCCTCTACTTGTAGTGTCAAACTATGCTAGGTTTCAAATTGGATCAACAAGTCCAATCATATGCTTTAATAAAAGAAACATCTTCAGTTTCCTATTTGGATTAATTAGTCCAATGGATCGGATTAGCACCGCCAAAGGATGAAAACATAATTAAGTAAATAATTGTATATTCTCTCTAACACTTTAAGCTTTTAGATGAGATGATCACACACAGAAGTCTGTATTTGAGTTTTATTGCTATTCATATAAAATATCACGTTCTTGACACATAAAAAAGAATTAGTACTCCACACGTGTGGGACATATTAAAAATGTAATTAAGTGAATAAAAGTGTACACTCTCTGTGTATGATATATGGACTTGTGAATTGTGATTGAGAATTTATGAGTTAAACTGTATGAAATATGAAGATCTTGAAATACATTGGTAAGAATGACAAAAGTCCCACATTGGTGGTTAATGAGATGGGTGGACTCCTTATAAGGCTTGGGCAATCCTTCTCCCTTTGAGCTAGCTTTTAGGGTGTGCGTTAGCCCCAAGACCTAATTTAACATGGTATCAGAGCAGGACTCATCTCACCCAATGTTGGGGACCCCAAAAATCAAATTGCCAATGCACCAGATGCTAAGCATTGGGCGTGAGGTGGGGTGTTAAAGAATGACAAAAGTCCCACATTGATGGTTAATGAGATGGGTGGACTCCTTATAAGGCTTGGGCAATCCTCCTCCCTTTGAGCTAGCTTTTGTGTTGTGAGTTAGGCCCAAGACCTAATTTAATATACATCAAGGACTTTTAATTTTTCAAGATATCAAAGTCAAGCTTTATTGTTTATGATTAATTTTTTCCTATTGATGAAAAAATAAATTTAATTTATGAAAGGCATATTTGTTGGCAAAATTTGGTATTTTATTCATGTCTTTGGAGAAAACAAAAAAAAAACAAAGTTACACCTCAACGGGTAAAACCCAAACCTAACTAACCCATTACTAAAAAACAAAACAAATTATATAAAAAGGAAATGAATAAACCCAGGCCCAACCCAAACCAGATAGTGAAGTATATCTATTCTAAGGTAGGGTTTAATAATTAGATCCCCTTCACAAATCTTTGTCCCTTCGCCGCTTTCTCCTCTCTTCCTTTGATTTCATTTCTTCACCTGAGAATGTTGCCTCCTTGGACTAATCCATCTCTCTGCCTTCTGTTGCTATGGATTATCAACGTGATGTTGATGTTCTTCCTGATTGCTAAAGAGTCAGCTACAAGAATAAGTATCGTGGTTTCTGAGTTTGTCCTCCTTGCTTGCTACTGACTTCATAGTTTTTTTATAGTTGCGTTCTTAGGTTCCATGGGTTGTGCTTGTTGTGTTTTTTCACTGTCAGTTCTTGTCTAAAGGAGGAAATCATCTTCACTTGGTAAGTCTTGTCACTTATTTTCCTCCTTATCCTTTTCCCTTGGTGTCCTCTCACTATCTTTTTACAGGTGATCATGTGACAACGTGCATGTGAAGCTCTTCTCTACCGCCCTTTACTAGTGTTGATGTCTTCCTCTAGGTTTAACCGTTCAAATCTCGACTCTAGATCCCCCATTTTGCCAAGTCTTTTTTGTTGGCTTAAATAGCATAGGCTAGATAGCATTTCCCCTATTTGTTGCCTCCAAGGCCTTTGTAAATATTCTTCTTCTAGAAAACTTTATGTTGTAGCCTATCTCTGCCCCATATCCTCTTAAAGGTGATACTCTTAACGACGGGCATAGTAGTCTGTCGTTGTTGATGATTCTTCTCCCATTAGTCGCCATGCCATTAAAACTTGTGAATGTACAACTTCCTCTGTCAATAACTATGTTTGCCATATGATCTGCTAATTTATCTCCTTCTCTTATAATGTGTTGAAAAATAAATTGTTTCTCATGTAAACATGCTCTTATTTCCGTCAACATTGCTCCACTTATCCATGGACATGGCCACATCCCTTCTAATACCTTGTACATTAGCATTGAGTTTGTCTGAATGATAATTTTTCTATGTTGTGACTGTTTGCAATGTTTGCAGTGTTTGCATGCCTCTAGTATGGCTTTAGTTTCAGCGACTGTATTAGTAGTATTCTCTATTCTTGATCCTTCAGCATATTTAATATCTCCCTTATCATTCCTTAAGCAAAAGGCATAAAAATTGATATCCGAATTTCTCTGAGATGCTCCATCTGTATTATATTTCGCCCACCCATTCGGTGGGAATTCCCCTAAGACTCTCTCCCCCTTTATTTTAGGTCTGTAACTTGTCCATTCTATCATCATATCAGACCAATTAATAGGACAAGACCTATGAGGCTGCCTTAGTTTTGCCAGTATATACATGTTCGTAGTGACATTGTGAACGATTCGTGTTACTGATGTCTTCTTCCCTTCATGCTTTATCCTGTTTCTTTTTCTCCATAATTCTCATATTACAAAGCTGGGTAGAGCTGTGTAGAAATGTCTCATATTCTTCCAAACATCTGTCTCCCACCATGGCATTATAACTTTTCTTAATTGAAGTCCATCCATGTTTAGAGCTGTAAAAGACCAAAAGTAGGACCAAATCCGATTAGCTGAATAAGATTTTAGAAACACATGAGCTAGTGTCTCTTGTTGAGGTCTTTCATAACATCAACATTTGGATGGGCCCTCTACACCCCATCTTCTCACTCTATCATCAACATGGATTTCAAAAGCTACACCCTTTGTGCACATCCCTTTGTAAATTATGTTTTCCTTTTCTTTGTGTCTGCTATAGTGCCAAGCAGATTTAATTGAGAAGCTTCCCCCTGTGATCTCTAGAATCTAATAAGGTTTACCAGCCACTACTTCATTCTTTGGGGATGAATATTCTGTAGATTATGATTCATCAACTCTTGTGGGAGTACCTCTATATCCCTTTCCCCTAGTCTAGTTAGTTCAATAATTGTTTTGTATGTTTCATAATGAGATTATTTAATCTATTCACATTTTACTATGAGGTTTAATATATTTTTCTATAATAATTGTAGGTTGATCTGATCTGAGTAAATTTGTATCCTCACAATGTTACCAACGGTACACTTAAGACCTAAAGCAAGGCACACAATATGTTGAATGTTTTGTCTTGTTCTAATTCCTCTCCAACTATTAAGTAGCCTCCGGGAGGTATGAAAAATGCATTTTCAACTAAAATTATCATCTAAGCTAACTACACAAAGTTGTGAGACTTCTGGAAGAAAAAACAAAGTTAAATGACTATAATGACCATTAACTATAAGTTTTGTCAAAGTTTAAATTCATGTAATCTTGGTAATAAGAGGTTGAATAAATTCAACTCTTTGACCATTTCTTTGTTTTCCTTCTTATTTTCTCTATTGCTTTTTGTGTAATTTTGTAGGAGAATTCAAGAATATTTGCAAAAGATTGAGCCAACAATGAAGCGCTTGAGAACTACTTATGAAGAAAAAGAAGAGGTTAGCTCCTTTTTTTTGTTTCTACCAAGTAATCTTGATTTTTTCTTGTGTGTGTATAAATATTTAACCAATAAGATAATATCCACGTATCATTTGCTTGGTGGGATAAGGAACAAAAATTCAAGATTAATTTTATTCCACATTAGATTAGGGTGTTAGTTAATCCTAGGATAAATTTTATACTAAATTGGTGGTATTGGATATCACATATACAAGGTGAGATCCAAGAGTAGAACTTTATGGCTCAAAGTATAGGATTCAAGAGTAACTCCTTTTGTTAACTAGAGTTCGAAATAAATTATTTGTACTTAGTTTAGTGAAATTTATAATACAGAAGTACAAATTCAAAGCTAATTATTAGTTTATGATTAATCTATAATCGATTCTTTACATGACAAATTTAAGGTTTGAAATTTATAAGTTCGAGTTTGGGATTTTCTACTATAGTCGATTTGAATTTACTCGTATGTAGGATTTTAGTAAAGTTACTAGGGTATGATACGAATCCTATGAACAAACACATTTGTCGCTCTCTCAATGGAGAGGATGGTCAAGAAAAGTACATTTCTAGAAATGATTTCCTTTTTAAGTATCTCTGAGAGACTCCTAAAACATTAATGTTGAATCTGAGTAAATAGAGCATGTATAATAATCCAATATGAGATTTAGGCTTAAGAACTTCTCCATTTTTGCCTCTTAATGTAAATAATTCTAACTAAAGTATCACCAAAAGAAGATCGCAAAATGTGGGCATTGATGTTTAATTTTCAAAATGGTCCAATGATAAGAAAACCACCATAAATTGATTGGAATCTGTTGGTGTAAACAACTAAAGAAAAACATACGACAGAAGAAGAAGAAAAAGAGATATTTTATTAAGCTGAAAGAAGAAATATTTAAATAGAAGGAACTCCTAACAATCTGCAGTAAATAATGCAGTAACTGAAAAACAAAATCTTCCTATTAACTAGGCACTAAGTCTACCAATAACTCTACATGCCTAAAGACTAGGAAACTCACAACTGAAAGACTAAAACAGAAAATATCTATCTTCTGAAAACATAAAACACATCAGGAACTATGTCATTATGCCAACTCAACATTAATTAACAACTCATGAGGCAGATTTCAACACTCTTCCTTGCATCAAGAGCTGCAAATTCCAAGTTCCTTTCTCAAGAACTTAAATTTGTTTGCCAGAAGAGCTTTTGTAAAAATATCAGCCAACTGCTCTTCCATTCTGCAATATACCAGATTCACTAAACCATCCTCTTGCACTTCTCTAAGAAAATATATCTTCACATTGAAATGCTTGGTCTTTCTATGAAAAACTAGATTGTGAGAAATAGCAATGGCAGCTTGGTTGTCCACAAATATCTCAGTGTTTTCCTTCATCTCCAACCCAAGATCGCAAAAGATTTTCTTTATCCGTAAAGCTTGATTGACCGCAGCTGTAGCAGCAATGAATTCTGCCTCTGTAGTTGATTGAGCAACAATCTCTTATTTTTTCAAACACCAAGAAAAGCATCCAACGCCAAAAATAAAACAGTACCCTAAAGTACTTTTCATATCTTCAGCAGAACCACCCCAATCACTGTCAGAAAATCCTTGAAGTTTAAAATTTTGGCATTTGCTAAATTTGACTCCATAGTCCATTGTGCCTTTGACATATCTGAGTACTCTTTTTGCAGCTTGCATATGCAATTCACTAGGATAATTCAAGAATCGGGATAGTACACTTACATCATACAATATATCTGGCCTTGTTGCTATAAGATACATCAAACATCCTATCAAGGTTCTGTAGCTTCCTTCTTGTACTCGTTCAGCACCATCGTCCTTCATTAACTTCTCGTTTAGATTCATAGGTGCACTCATACTTTTGTAATCGTCCCATCTAAATTTCCTCAGAATTTCTTTTGCATACTTCTTCTGACAAATGAATATTTGATCTTGGATTTGTTTAACCTCCATTCCAAGAAAGAAAGCCATCTATCCGAGATCTGTCATTTCAAAGACTTTCATCATCTCCTTTTTCAACTCTTCTATGAGCACAACATTACTCCCTGTTACTAAAAGATCATCAACATACAAAGAAATTATAATAATGTCAGAGTTAACATGCTTTATGTAAAGAGTTGATTCACTTGGGCTTTTCTGAAAACCTAATTCAGAAAGATGATCATTGATTACTGTACCAAGCCCTTGGAGCTTGTTTTAATCCAAAGAGGACCTTTTTTCAGCAAGTAGACTTTGTCTTCCTGTCCTTCTGCAACAAATCCTTTAGGCTGCTCAATATAGATTTCTTCCTGCAAGAAACCATTCAAAAAGGCTGATTTAACATCAATTGGTAGATTTTCCAACCCTTTTGTGCTACAGTTGCCAAAAGAAGCCTGATTGTGTCAAGTCTTGCGACTGGTGCAAATGTTTTAGAAAAATCTACACCAAAAATCTGAGCATAACCCTTCACCACAAGCCTAGCTTTATGTTTGTTCACCGAACCATCTGCATTTAGCTTAGTTCTGTAAACCCATTTAACACCAATAACCTTTTTATCTGGAGGCCTTTCTACTAGCTTCCATGTGTCATTTTTCTCGATCATAGTTAGCTCCTCCTGCATTGCGACTATCCATTTCTTGTCTCTTTCAGCTTCTGCATATTCAGCAGGTTCAAATACGGCTACATTTCATCTTTGATAGATATCTAAGAGTGACCTGGTTCCTCGAATGGGAGGATGAGCTACTCGTTTCTCAAAATTGTGCAACTCATTAGCTTCTCTTTCTTGCTTTTATCCATCCCAATCCCATTGCTTTTGTTCTACAAATTCCACATCTCTGCTTACCAAAATTTTTCCAGTTTGTGGGTGGAAAATTCTGAAAGCTTTTGAATGTAGGCCATAGCCAATGAATATTCCAGGTTCTGCCTTCTTGTCAAGTTTATCCCTTTTCGGTTGAGGTATGTGAGAAAAACATAAGCAACCAAAAATCTTGAGATTCTTTAGTAAAGGTTTGTACCCATGCCAAGCTTCAAAAGGTGTTTGACCATTCCCTGCCTTTGTAGGCAGCCTATTCAACAAAAATACAACAGTATTGGCTGCCTCTGCCCAAAACTTTTTGGGAAGCTCTTTCTCGTGCAACATACACCTTGACATTTCCATGATGGTCCTATTCTTCCTTTCACTTACTCTATTTTTCTGGGGAGTATATGGAGTAGTAAGTTGATGCTCCATTCCAGCAACTTCATAAAAGTTTTTGAACTGATCTGAAGTGTACTCAGTCCCATTATCTGATCTGAGCACTTGTAGTTTGCAGCCGCTTTGATTTTCTACCAAGGCTTTGAATTTCCAAAAAACTTCAGCAACCTCCGATTTGAATCTTAAGAAGTATATCGAAAACATCCTTGTTAGATCATCAATAAATATTATGTAATACCTGCTTCCTTTCAATGATGGAGTTCTTTGGGGGCCTCCAAGATCTGTATGAATCAACTGCAATTTTTGAGTCGCTCTCCAAGTTGATTTTGGGAATGGCAATCTTGTCTGCTTACCAAATTGACATGCGTCACAACTTGGGAGTTCCTCTTCAAGTGGAGGTAAACCTTTTCCCAACCCTTTTTTCGGCATATACAAAAGCGCCCTGTGGTGGAAGTGACCCAACCGTTTGTGCCAAGTTTCTGCAACACTGGAATGACTTAGAAAAGCTATTTGTTCTTTCTCCATTAGATTCAAAGAAAATCTTTTACCCTGCATTTTAATTCTAGATAGTTCCTGACGACTTGGGTCAATGATCAGACGCCTTATCTTCTTCAAAAAACAATTTGAATCCATTTTCAAGTAGATGTCCAACAATTACTAAATTTTGATCAAGTTCAGGAACAAACAAAATTTCAGAAATAAGTTTTGTACATGTATAACTCTCAATAGTCACAGTCCCCTTTCCTTTTGTAGGGAGGTATTCTCCATTTCCAATCCTGACTCTTGATGTTGTTCTATCAAGCCTTTTGAAAAACTTTTCATCACTAGTCATGTGGTTTGTACAACCACTATCAATAAGCCAACTGTCACTTGAAATACTAGATGCAAAACATGATGCAACAAATAGTTGTTCTTCCTCATGTTGATTTGCAACTTGAGATTCTCCTTGTTGCTGCTATCCTTTTTCCTTGTAGATGATCTCAGCATGCCCAAGTTTTTGACATTTTCGGCATCTCATATCCGGGTTTATCCAGCATTTGAAGTGAGGATGATTCTTCCTTCCACAATATTGACATGGATTAAATTTTTCTCCTCTGTTGCTGCCTGAATTGTGGCTACTTCCATTACCAGCGAAAACCTGATTATTTTCAGCATAATTCTTCTTCCCTTTGATTTTCTTGTATTTATTTCTAGGATAGTTTTGCAACTTGGCTTGAAGTGCACCTTCTACCGACCCTTCCTGTCTCATTAACCTTCTTTGCTCCTGTGCCTGCAATGCATTTAGTAATTCTGCCAAAGTGATCTTTGACAGATCCTTAGTATTTTCTAAGGAAGCAATGGTTGGTTCAAACTTCTCAGGTAATGTAACAAGAAGTTTCTCAATAACTCTGCTATCAGGAAGCTTATTGCCCAACATTCTTACTTTGATCACAATGCTAAGAAGCCTATCTGAGTACTCTTTGACAGTTTCAAAATCTTTCATTCTTTGTATCTCAAATTCTCTAATGAGATTCATAACTTTCATACCTTTGATTCGCTCATCTCTTTGGTATTCTTCTTTTAGAAAATCGCAGATTGCTTTTGCCGATTCTAACAATATGATTCTAGAAAAAATTGTAGGTGAAAGTGCAGCATATAAGCAAGATTTCGCCTTGGATTTTCTTGTCTTCATTTTCTTGTGAAGTTTGATCTGAGCCATTGTTGGATTGCTTGGTCAAACAGGAATTTCGTAATCCTCCTCTACTGCTTCCCAGAGATCACATGCCTCCATATGAGTTTGCATCTTGATAGTCCATACCTGGTAGTTCTCTTCAACAAACACTGGTGGAGAAATAGCATAAGAACTGGAAGAGTGTTCTGAATCCATTTGTTCTGATGGCTTTTCAGGGCAACAAGTAGGGACTTTGTTGATGGTTCACTCAGACTACACTCACAAGTCCCTTAAGAAGATGGCTATGATACCAATTTATTAGTGTAAACATCTAAAGAAAAACATACGACAGAAGAAGAAAAAAAGATATTTTATTAAGCTGAAAGAAGAAATATTTAAATAGAAGGAACTCCTAACAATCTGCAGTAAATAATGCAGTAACTGAAAAACAGAATCTTCCTATTAACTAGGCACTAACTCTACCAACAACTCTACATGCCTAAAGACTAGGAAACTCACAATTGAAAGACTAAAGCAAAAAATATCTATCTTCTGAAAACAGAAAACACATCAGTAGCCATGTCATTATGCCAACTCAACATCAATTAACAGCTCATGAGGCATATTTCAACAGAATCTCAAGGCAATTCCATATGAGTAAGCCATACCAAGATTGGTCCACACACATGCCTCCACGTGCGGTTTGAGTTGGACAGACTCTAGTAGCTTCACCGGTGCTTGAGATCCACTCACGTCTCCTCCAACCACCAAATTTTGGTTAATGGAGGATCAGTGGGATATATTCTCCCTAGGCATATGATGACAACTAATTTTGAAGTCAAACGAATAAAAAATAAGATAGTTTCTAATTCTGCCAACCACGATGACCATTACTTCAAATCATACAATGTAGGTTAGGCTCTGATACCATGATCAACGAAATGCAGAGAATAATTTGTATATTATTCAAAGGGTAAATATGTATAAATACAATAAAATTAGAAGCTAACTAAGGCAAAAATATAAAGAGGAAATCCTCAAGGTATGTTATCTATATATTTTTTTGTACAAAATCAAGAAACAGATCTATATACATTCTGTATCAGTAATTATCATCCTCCTATTCTCAATGGTGTTTTATTATTGGTTTATATTTTTACATTCAAGAATCTTAGTTCTGGTTATCTTTGTCTGCCTTTGATTGACCGATACTATCAATCAATTTTGGACATGCTCTCTTTGCACATCTGAAATTTGTCGTCTAATTCAAAACTCTCATATGAAAGCATGTATCGAAAGAGTTCCTAGAGTATAAGAGGATGAAATATATCTCATGTCCATACTTATAAATATGTGTTTAATTTGGTTTGATCAAGTTATGAGTTTCTCCTTTTAGATGAACTTTATGTGAATTGATGTCAATCATGGGATAACATCCCAATGAGTGTTATGTTGCATGACACTTTGCGCTAAGAGTTACAGAGAATCCATACATATTAGTATTGAAAATGTGGAGAGATGCAACTTGAAAATGTCGCTAGAGGAAAAAGTAGATTGGGAACCCGAAATGATAGAAATTTGAAGAGAAAATCTGTGAAAGAAAAGTGGAAAACAACGTAAGTACCACTTGTTGGATTGGTGATAAATGCATACCTAACGCGTATTTTGGAACTTAATTTGAATCATAAACACCAAACAAGGCTCAAGAAGATAATGTATCTATTATGTAAATTCGTTGACTTAACAAGTTAAGGTTGTGTTAAAGAGTCTTCTTCATTAAATAATATATACTTAATTGGTTATTCTTTAATATTTCTGTTTGTTGACATATTTAGCTGGTGGATTCAGCTAAATATAAAAAATGGATTTGATTAGTTGACAGGTTATAGTGTTTGAGGTTGAAGATTACCATTTAAGTTTATAGTTGAGATTTTTTTGATGTCTTGTCTTATTTCACTACCTTCTATCCAAAAGATGCACTAAAAATCTCCACTCTTTGATTTGTTGTTTTGAGTGTTTCTGTTGGATGGTGTATATAATTGGTAACGTCGTTTAACTTTTGTAAAAAGATTGCACCATTATGACCATATTTTGTTTTTAATGTTTTGGTATCCTCTTACAGATAAGTATATACATGAGAATTACTAAAACAGTCAAGTTAAACATTAATGAGTCAGATAGTGTTGGAGATGTCAAAGCTTTTCTTCATGATAAGGAGGGCATACCGGTATGTCATTAGTAGCTGTTTTCAAAAGATAATAGTCTAATGGATGGACGGAAGTTAGTCGATTATGAGATTTGCAAAAACTCCATACCGATAAAGAATGGTGATTGTAAGGCCACAAAAATTGCTAAAACTCTTCTTTGATCTTATATTGATAGAGAATGGTGAAAGCTCATCTAACTTGGCTGGCTATTCCCGCCGTGTCAATCTTCTAGTCGGAGGATATAATGGTGTGTCATGGTTATCTATGTTAGAGTCATACTCATCTTTAAATGATGTGTTAAGTCATTTAAGCCAATGCATTATGTCCGATCATATGCCGAAGTTGCAAAACAGTGTGGAGAGCTTTTGTATTTGGTGGTGCTGATGGTGGTGCTCTTGGAGCCAGAAGCTTGTGGTATAATACAGGTACACCCCTAACACTCATTGCTCCTTTGTGCCACTTTTTCTAGTATCTTAAGTTTCTTATGTTGATGTTATGTTGATTTTGTGAAGTTGTATCATATAGACTAGTTGATAACAAGTGGATTCTATGTTCCCTTTTGAATACGAAAAAGAGTGCTTTAGCTGGTGCCACTTGGAAGGACAATTTCTTTGCAATTGGCAGTAGAAATGTGATTAATTGCTTTTCAGAGGTTGACATGTCAATCAGAAAAGAGATAGGAGATTGATTAACATCTTAACTTCTGAAAAACAGTCAATCACATTTCCACCGCCAATTGCAAAAATATTGTCCTTCCATGTAGCACCAACTAAAGCACCCTTTTTCGTATTCAAAGGGAAACATAGAATCCACTTGTTATCAACTGTTCTATATGATACAACTTCACAAAAGAAACATAGCATCAACATGAGCAACTTAAGACACTAGAAAGAGTGGCACAAAGGAGCAATGAGTGTTAGAAGTGCACCTGTGTGTTACCGTAGGCTTCGGGCTCCAATAACATCCCCATCACCACCACCAAATACAAAAATCTCTCCACACAGTTCGCAGCTCCGACATTTGATCGGACAGAATGCATTGGCTTAAAAGACTTTAACACATCATTAGAAGGTAAGTATGACTCCATGGTAGCTAACCATGATACACCATTATATCCTCCGACTAGAAATATTGATTCAGTGGGAATAGCCAGCCAAGTTAGATGAGCTTTCACCATTCTGTATCAGTATGAGATCAAAGAAGAGTGTTTCTTAAAATTATTGAAAGCATAAGGAATTTTCTTGGAACCTATTGAAAGAGTTTGTAGTTAGTTGATGATCACGCGATAACTTATTTTTCAAGCCCTTAGCATAAGTTATCTCGTGATTAGTTATCTCAAGTTGATGATCAGTCAGACAACTTGTGTTTTCTGTAATATTTGCAAATATACATATTGTTTTATGGAAGTTTGCTGGATCATTTTGAAATTCAAAGCCAATGCAATGGTTTTCCTTCTTTCTGTTTTCTGCTTTAAATAGTGTGTACTTTAATTGGTTTGTTGAATTGACTAGTTACTACTCCTTTTATTCCAATTTACGTGACATTGTTTCTTTTTTATTTACTCTTATTCAAGAAGAATGTGACATCTTTCTAGCTTTGGAAACAATTTAACTTTTATCGCTTTATTATACCGTTACAATGTATTTTACTTTACTTTTGATATTTGTTTTCTTGGAAATTGATTTTTTTGGTGTTCAGTTGGTGAGTGAAAAATATTTTTAAGAAAGATTGGACAGACAACTTGTGTTTCATATAAAGATAGAAATGATCAGTTTTGAAAACACACTTGTTGATATTTGGAAGGTGGTAAACTTGTTTTGTGTTAGATCTTCTTAGAATTCATGGTGGTTGTGGTTGGGTTGACGATGGTAGGTGGTGGTGATTGATGGTGGTGGTAGTTGTGGATGATGAGTGAGAGTAGATGGAACAGCCGTGAACTCACATTTTTATACAAATTCTTAAATAGACATCTTAATGATATTTAGACTTATAAAGTGGTTGTAAGATAAGTACACTTAATGAATAAGATCTGAATGATTAATATTTAGACATTTAAAAAAAATAGACTTAATGACTAAGATCAATGATTAAGATAAAGACCTTCATTAAGTGAAAATAAATGAGGTCTCAATATAATATGATAAAAACTAGATCTAGGCATCTTGCCAAGTGGATTTACTTTTAAGAAAAGTTCTTCTCTCTCTTATGTTACATAATTCCACTGACTTTTCATGGATGTCTTCTGTTGTGTCTTTAGATTCTCTAATTGACCATTTTTGTTGTGAACATAGATATGCCAATGGGGTTGTGTAGGTGGAGCAGGTAAGACTTTCTTCAATTATAGTATTCACCAACCCCGCCCTGCCTCATTTTGGATCAAGTAAAATCATTCATTGATAATAATCTTGGCCATATAAAAGTAACCTACAAACTATGGTTGTCTCGAAAAGATACTGAATCCTCTATACAAATAGGAACTACAGTGGTGCACCAAAAGAAAATAAAGTGTAACACCCCAGAAATTTTTTGAGCAAAGACTTAAACCATCCTTCGTTGTGAGTAGGATTTTACCAAGGAATTAAAATTTCTTAAGTGTTAAGTTCACTACATGTAGCACCTTGAGTTCGAAAAAGAACTAAATTGGAAATAGCAAAATCTGAAATTTTGCAGGTTGAGCTAATTATGAGTTTTAGGTTGACTTCAAACGACTATGACTCCTATCTCAGGATGGGTTAGTTGTTCTACCAGTTACTGTAGGAAATACCTTTGAATTATCTTTCCAACGCCTCCGAGTTTGCTAAGTTTTGAGGTCGGATGATTGAGATATGGCCTTTTGAAGTTAGGCTATCCAGTTAAGGAAAGTTAGCCGAAAATAGTAAGGGGTATTTTGGTCTTTTCCTTACCAAATCAGATTTAATTCATTTTTAGTAACATTTTAAGGATATAATCCTATTAGGTTCAGTTTTATAATTCTAAAATACACCTACGGTTTTAGTTGAGAAGTCAAGAAGAGAAAATAAGAGAAAAGAAGAGAAAAGAGGAGAAAAGAGGAGAGGATCAAGCGTTCGTCGAGAGTCTTGCGTGTTGTAGCGGATTTTCACCATGGGTTTGATCCCTAAGAGGTATGTAACCTTCCATAGTATTGGGTTTGTTCATCCACACGCCAAACATGTTATTTTAAGCGCAAATTTCATTCTTGAAGTTGAAAGATTTGAGTTCTTCATAGATGTTCTTGAAGTTCATTCTAAATCTTGTTGTGTTGGGTTTTGGATGATTTCTTGAGATCAAAGTGAGTCTTTTAAGGGATGTATTGAGTAAATTAGAGTGTTCTTATGTTAAGTAATTGATTCTAAGTGATTGGGGAAGAAACCGTTCGAGTCTAGGCGAGTTAGGGTGAGAAAAACGAGGAAAGAATTTCATCAAGTTTTCTGGGTAGGGGCCTGGCACGATGCACCAGCCAGAGCTCCCCACACCTTCCTCTGAAGTTTAGGGGTTGGCGCCCCTTGCCACTAAGAGCGCCAGGGTCGCCTGTCCCATCCATTTTGTCTTCGGTTTCTCCGTTTGAGTTCATTTAAAGTACACTTTCACTCCCTTTCGATTCTAAACACTGTAAACTACTTCTAAACACCTATAAATCATTCCTAACATGATCATAGTTAAGATTTAAGTTTTGAGAATTCTTTAAAACATTCTAAGAAAGTCCCTTTGAGTCATTTTGTGGAGTCTTCTACAACTTCTAGTAACTTGTTTCAAGAGTCGAGTAAGTGAGAATGAGAGTGAGGAGAATGTATTCATGAGTCTACACTATCATCTATATCTTTCATATCATGACCCATAACTCTTGAATTCATAATTCACATTCAAGAGAGAGTTAAGGGTAGAGTTCATGAAAGCCTTTCAGTTCGATTGTGAACCCTTTGAGATCAACTATTGATTTGAACTAAGTTATGAGGAAGTAAGTAAGGGACTGAGAAGAGTAGTTAACATAGGTTTCATAATGTTATGTAGACCGACAAGTCAAGTCGTTCATGCCCATATATTTCGCATGAACTTCAGAAGTTGTGTATCTATGAAATGAGTAATATCTTCATGTCCTAAGTCTTAAGTATTGAGTTTCTAACCCATTTGAGATTACATTCCTAATCATGGGACTATTACGTATTACCCATGAAATCCATGAGTTGAATTGTTCATGCCCATAATTCCGCATGAACATTATAAGTCGACCAATCTTGAGATGAGAAGTATCTTTGAGTCCATGAGTTGAATAGTTCATGCTAATAATTCCGCATGAACCCTCTGAGTGGAGCATTCTTGAAATTAGTAGTGTCACTGAAGTTCTTGAGTTCCAAGTATTTGAGTTCTATCTATAGTTATTGAAAACCTTGTATTGAGTTGTTCAAGTCCATAATTCGGCGTGAACCATATTTTTAAGAAGTTTTTTACAAATGTTGGAATTTTGTTTTAAGACTTAAGGTTTGAAGTTGAGGAAAGAGTAAAGAGTTGAATTCATTTCTCAAAAAGCTATAAGGGAACTAAGTATCCCAAAGAGTTTATAAATGTTTTCACATTTGAGCAAGAAAAGGGAACATCGATTCCAAGAAAGTTTTTAAGCTAAGTTTTGATTAATTATCTCAAACAAAAGAAAGAAGTTTGTTTTTAAAACATATGAGCTAAGTATATTTTTGGGAGTAGTATTGAGCACCGATATGGGGATGCGATTTCATATTAACTCAAGTCTCCATTAACCATGTAGTCATCATGAGTATTAATGAGTCATACTTTTTAGATGATCACATAAGTTAAGCTAGTGGATCCACTAAGTTAAGCGTTCTATATGACGACAAAGTATAAGATAGTTCTGGCAGCGTGCGCGACGCTGTATTACCACTTAGGCTCATAGTGGTGGTTGTCGGTTAGAGAATCTCCCACAGAAACTATATTACTTTATTATATAATTAAAGTTGGGTTTGTTATTGCATTTTCTTTAACGAACTATGTTGGTTTTACTGTTTATAAAGCTTTCCATTTAGTGTATGTGTATTGTTGCTTTATATTGAGTTGAGTATCCAGAGTTGAGTATCCAGAGTCGAATATGATATCTTTGAGTTGAGCATCTAATCTATGAGTTGAGTATCTTATCCTTGAGTACTTCTGAGTTGAGTAAGTTTGAGTAGTTTTTAATATCCTTGATTATTCCTTGAGTTGAGTAAGTTTGAGAAGAGGTAAGTATGTTTCCTTTTCATCAACTTTCAAGCTTATGTTTATTCTTTAGGTAGTTGAGGAATTCATGAAAGTGGTAGTGTGGTAGGTGAGTATTTTATTTATCATAATATTCTTTTGTTAAGTGTCTTAATCTTGCGGAATTCATGGTAAAATGTAATAATATTTATTGTAATATTCTTCCGATAGTTGTTTTAATCTGAATATTTCTTTTAATATTATTTATGATATATTCTAGATATAACATATCTCGGGTTCTTTGGTACATATATAAATTTTCCTTCATTAATTGTTCTAATAATTTTATATCTTCCATAGATTCTATCCAATATTGTAAATATTCGTAGTTCATTTTAATCTGAATTTATTTCTAAATCATAGCATTCTATTCTTTCGAGGTCTAAATCATGTA
>JAJOOH010014092.1:0-24151 GCA_029582605.1 Solanum gracilifrons | reverse complement strand
ACAAGAAATGCTTCAATACAATATATATGCAGGAGTATGTCAAAAATCTTTGCTAACTCAAAGAAAAGTAATATTCAATATACAATTAGAAATACAAGCGATAGAGTATAAATTAAAAAATAATTTAAGATGAATAAGGAAGAATTTGCTATAGAAGAAAAAACCTACGAAAATCCTTCGTTTTCGGTTCTTTTCCTGAGGATAGTCCATTTGAACCAAGTATCTTTTATTTTTTTAGGAATAAGTTTTCTTTTAATTTTTTTTTTTTGAGAGAAAAGAAAAAACTTTTTTGAGTGGTGTGATACTTGTTACTTAGGCCTAATTTTTGAGTAGTACTTTCTTGTAATGCATGATTGATAAGGAAATTGCAGACTCTTTGACACCTAAGCTCATGGTTGTGATTTTGTATATAGCTTATTTTATTTTGTAGTTTGTTATGATCATGTCTCTCTTAGAAGTGGAATTTATCCATCTTGATTGATACTTGTGTCATGTGTGGTGAGATTTTGTTTATTCCATGTTTTGCATCTTAGTCTAGAACTTGCCTTGCATGTTATTGAAGTGAAATAAAAAGTGTTACTTTGTTTAGGATATGATAATAGGCTTTCTTTTATTTGTCTTGTAAATTTTAGCCTTTTGAGATATTATATGACTAGTTAACTCTTTTGAGACTTTTAGCCTATATTTTTCTTGTAAACCACATAATCGATCCGAATCCCTTTTTATTGATAGCATAATTCTATTTGAGGAAAAAATAAATCCTTAATGCACTATGTAAGAAGAAAAATGAGAACAATGGTAGAAGTAGAAAAAGATGGAATGCTTTGTTTGTAGCTAATGGAACAAGAAGAGGTAAAAGATAACATGGCCCATGATTGAGATCCACACATCTCACATTTCCCTAGAAAAGTTGTAAAACTCTGTGTTGGCCCTGGTCCTTCCTTGGACATTGTGCACTTTAACTCGGGAAGAAAGCCTAAGTTGAGGGTGGCTACTTCAGAAGTTACCTTGATGATGGCCCTGGTCCTTCCAAGGACATCGTGCACCTTAACACATGTAAAATACGTAAGTTGAGGGTGATTATTATGAAGGAAAATTGGAAAAAGAAAAAAAAATGATTGAAGCATTCTTGAGATGATGAGCAGTACTTGTGAAATAATTGTTGAAGAGAGGGCTGAAAATAAGAGAAGAACATAATGGGTGATAAGGTCTTAAAGTGCACAGTGCTTAAGGAAGTGTAAGTCACTATTATTTAGTTTTTCTACCCGTTCCTTAGCCTACATTACAACTCGTTAAAGTCCTATTTGATTCTATTCAGGCATGCTTAATTAGTGGAGACGTACATAATGGGCAAGCCTATGGTTCTTTGTGCATACATATGAATTCTTTTGTGAGTGAGAGAATTGTTCTTTGATGCTAAGTCCTTAATTTGTATTCAATCTTTTGAATTGAGTGTGTAGACTATTTCTTCTAGTGAGGGCACTTGTTTCATGATGAAGAAGTGATTTTATTAACTTTATTTGACGAGAGTGAGTGAACATGCTTAAATTTGATGAGTTCAACGTCCTTCCTTGAGGTGAGGAGGTTAGAGGTTTGTTGTTTATTTGGATGTCTTGCATAATGATTGAGAAGTCTACTTGATTTTTTGAAATTGGTATATGGTCTAATTGTTTGTGTTAACCAAAGTGATGACATTCTTAGTATGATTTTTTGAGATAAGCTTTAGTGCTTGCTCGGAGGACGAACAAAAGCGTAAGTGTGGGGTGTTGATGTGAGGCCAAAATACATATTTTTAATCATTATTTACCTCACATTTATTATTTATTTTTGTCCTTTTTAAGCGTGAATTTGATGGATTGTGCTAAATAGTATATTTCATTTGTAGAATTAAATTGATGGAAAAATGAAGAAGTTTAAAGCTAAAAATAATTAAAGATGAAGGATTAAAGAAGAAAATCAAGCAGACAGCTTAATTGATTAAATTTATTAAAATATATATTTACATATATGGGCGGTAAGCTTAAAAAAATGGCAATTGCAAATTACTGACTGCCAACGTGTCAGCTGCAGCTGCCAACGTGGCGGCTATATATTCCAGAATACACGGAAATTCAATTCCTTCCGGGTTTTGACTTTCTAATTTAATTTGGAATCAATTATTTTATTTAGGATTTTCTATATCTAGAAGTAGTCCATAGAAATAATTATTTTGGAAGAGATTATTGATAGGAGATATTTTTTAGGGTTCTTTTCTTTTTCTTATTTGGGGTTAGACATTATTGTAAACTCTTAGTTTTTGGTGTTTTGGTAATTAACTTGCAAACTTTAGCAATTTGATTTACGGATTTCGTTTAATACAATTTTCACTTTGAATTTCAATTGAAGATTTTGGGTTTCATCTATTCTACTTGTAAGTTCATGAATTCTTCTTATCTAATTATGAATTGTGAATCTTCAAGCATGAGTAGCTAAATCCACAACTAGGGTTGTGGGAACCATGAGCAATTAACAAAGTATAAAGAATAATTAAGTAATTCTTGAATCGTGTTTATGCATGTATTGTTAATTCTTTCGCTTAGAAGTCTTTTTAACGGTGCACAACGTTAGAACTCGCCTCGTTGCTACTTGCCGAACCAAAGAGGTAGTTAATGAGAAAAAAATTAACAACAGAGATTTAGTGGATGCTATTTAATAGTCTAATGTCCATTGTAGCGAGGGTGAAAACTAATCCATAAATTGATGTGATGTCTAATTTGGGGTAAAGGTAAGGGTTAGTAAAGCGTACACCCGTAGCCGGACCAAGGTGCGAGATGAAATTCCCTACTTGGAGGACCAATCACTTAGGGATACCTAACTTACAAACTTTGCATGTAAAACACTAGGAAATGATTACTATTATTAGGATTACTACGTTAAGAGCTTGTGGGGAACACATATACCCTAGTTTCTCTCTTATATTGACAACTCAAAGTTTGAATATTGTCTACTAATTACTTAATCAACAATCTGTTACTTTAGATACAAACCCCTCCCTGTTTACTTTTCTCGGAAATAATTTTACTAAACGAATATAATAGTGAGTGAAGTTTAAGTTTGAACCATATTCCTCGTGGGATCGACCCCAACCTACAAGTTGGGTTCTTTATTTGACAATGATCGTTTATACTTCTTTAGGGAGGTGTAATTTGAGTGTATCAGAAATAACGCCAACCAATTCAGTCGGAATACATGGAAGGTTCACACAAGTGATAATATTTCACTTTTGTCCCACAAATTATTCTCCTAAACCAAACTCACAAAGCCCCTAGGATTACAATGCTAATTAATTTAGAAGGAAAGAACCTCTATTTATAGAGTCCTAAACATTTTTCTACAAGAAAAGGATTAGCCAAATATGGAGACATTATGTTTTCCTATTAGGAAAAGAAAAACCTATTTAGGGTAAGAAATTCAAGGCAAATAATACCCAACAAAAGTTTGGTAAGTTAAGTTGACTCTAGATGTATTTGTTTTACTAGTCCTATTATGAAGCAACAAATATGTTGGAAACTCAAAACTTTAACATTTCCTAAAACTTACTACTTGTAACTTTAACATTTCCTTGGATCAATTTTTGTAATAACTGTATGTTTGTGTGGGCATTTTAATATTATAGAAGTATGCATCCACATTGACAATTTTGTTTCTGCCGGTTGAAGCTGCCTCTAAGGCATTACTTCCTCTTTTCATGGCTGGTCACCCGATTCTCCTTATGTGCTACTTTGTCATTGATGTCAAATGCCAATTATTATTTTGTTTCATTGTCATTCTTCATGCTGACAAACGTTCCAGTGAACGTTGTGAATTATAGTGATTGTGCAGCTCTTCATTTGTACATTGTGGCATTAGTTGCCCTCAATTTATTTCATTATTTATTTCTCTATTATTCCTTGTAATATATGTAACTTCAACGTCATTTATATTCCCTATTTACTACCCCATTATCTTCCTATTCATTGCTAGGAAGACTTCCTCAACTATAAATAGTAGTGATCTTCATTTGTTTAGGTACACAAAAAATATAGAGTGCATAAAGTTATTCAAAAAAATAGTTCTTATTAGTTGAAGGGAGGCGTTCTTTTTGTTGAGATTTAGACTCAACTCTTGTCAAGAGTTTGTTGAGTTATACTTTGTGTTTAGGCTGTTGTATCCTGGATGGGACAAGTCAAGAAGGATTACTACTTGACCGGTGAAAAATATTTGTTGTAATGGGCTTGAATCTCCTTATAGAGAGCAAGATATTCACGCCTCAGCTAGAAGGGCTTTTTATTTCTTCGTTTTATTTTTCAATTGTGATTTGTAATGTTGTAATTTTAATAACAATTTTAAGGAGACTCAAAATGGCTACAATTGATAAAACTGCGGATGTCAAGATGTGAGATCTTATGAAGTCATTTCTATTGAATGGTAATCATTTCAAGAGATGGAAGGGTAAAGTATTTTTCTACTTAAGTATTTTCAATGTTTATTATGTGTAAACTGAGAGGAATCCTAATAAAGTAAACATTACCTCTATGAATGATGATGAAACTATTTATCATCTAGAGAAATAAGTGTCGATATTATATTCGCAATTGTCTATCTAATAAATTTTATGATCATTATGATAGAACTTACTCTAGTGCAAAGAAAATTTGGAAAGCATTGCTGAGTAAGTATGATACCGAAGAGGTTGGAGTGAAAATATATGCGGCTAGCAAATTTTTTTATTTCCAAATGGTGAACCACAAATTAGTGGTAGACCAAGCTCGAGACTTTATAATGATTGCTGGAGAGCTCAGGTCCGAGGAGGTAAAAATTGAAGATAACCTTATTATTTGTTGCATAGTAGATAAACTTCCACCTTGTTGGATGGAATTCAAAAAACTATGTGCCACAAACAAAAGGAGACTTCTCTTGAAACGTTGTTAATGAAAATTTGCATGGAAAAGAGGCAAGGAGTCAATATGCACTTTTACAATCTGAAGAGAGAAACATCCCAACGAAGGAAAATTTAATTACTTCAGATAATACTACTCATAAATCTCACAAAAATACTTCTATAAAGCCTAAGAAGAAAAAATTCAAAAAACTAATAGTAGAGCTCCCAAGAAAAACAATTGTGAAACTAACCAAGAACAAAATCAACATGTTCAAGATAAGGGACCGTGCTTTGTCTGGTGCAAGAGTGGGCATATAGCTCGATTGTGCATATTCCGAAAATGCGGTCCTACACCTTAGGCAAATGTTATCGAAGAACTTTTTGTGGCGCTTGTTACAGACATAATCATGATTAAGAGTGTTGATGGAAGATGAGTTGATTGTGGTGCAAACCATCATGTATGTTATGACAAATATTTGTCTAAAAATATACTCATTTTGAGGATCTCAAAACCATCATACATGGTGATTCACACACTACTCAAGTGTTTGAAACGGGAGATGTCAAATTATTTTATTCCCCTCGAAGGTTGTTAACTTTGAAAGATATACTTTATACTCCTTCCATGAGAAAAAAATTGATGTTAGTTTTCGTCTTAATAAAGCAGGCTTTATACAAATTGTTGAATCTAATTAATATATAATTGTGAAAAAAGGTACTTTTGTGGGAAAGGGGTATGGTTGTTGTCACTCCCCGAAGCTACCCCCTGGGCGTAAGTACAGGACCTAGGATCATGAATGACCCCAAGCTAACCCTGAGTTGGCATATCATAGCATACTAAGATAAACTAAAATGAGAAATACTATGCGGAAGCTTGAAACATGAATTAACTAAAATGATGGGGGGAAATCCAATCTATATCTACAAATATAAACTGTACTAAGATTCAATAACAACTGAAAGATCAAACTCAAAACTAAAACTGAATCTAACTATGTCTGAATAATAGCCTCTCAGTGACTAGAGATGTTGGGAAATGCCCCAGCTAACTCTAGCAAAACTGAAACTGAAAGACTGAATGTAAACGAAACATGTTTATCATCCTCGAAAAATGAGAACTCACCACTGATGCTGCTAAACTGGAGATCGGGAATCGATCTATGCATGATCTGATTGCTGAGGACCTGAGCCTACATCACGAGAAGATGTAGCGTAGAGTATGTGTTAGTACATGAAAGGTACTGAGCATGCATGATAGAATAAAGCTAAACAATATACATAATTGAACAAAGAGTACTGAGAAATGATATAAGATGAGCATGATAAATATACTAAACATACTGATTATGAACTAAACTGAATGTAATGACCAAATTTATAACATGCTGAAACTAAATACTGGACTGCAACTGATAACCTGGTCAATGCAATAAAATATGACTGTGGGAGCTACTAATAACCGACATAACACCACGTGAGCTAAACGTGGAGTCTGATGTATACGCCCCATCGAGAGGACCCAATATACCCTACCAAAGGTATAGAGGGATGACTGGCATGATCACTAAAATGATGCTCACAGTGGGGACCTATAAACCTACGGGGATACGTAGTTTTGGGAATTGTTGGGTGACTGACCCTAGTCCAACTCTGTATTAAGCCTACTCCCAACTGAATATGTAAGTAACATATTATAATTGAGTTTATGTAATACGCTCAAATACTGACATGCTAACTGAAAATGCAACATTAATGTACTGATAATGAAACATTTTAAAACTAAGGCATGTATATCTGTTTACATGTCCTAGCAAGTGTAATTAATGAACTAAACGAATCTACACAACTAGGGTTCTGAATTTCATGCAACAATCTAGGCAACAATTCCTCAAAAACATGATAATCTGATTAGGATTAGTCTAATAGTTGAATCACAACACTTTTCCTAAGTTCAAGAAACCCTAGGTCTAACCATGATATAGAGAATCAAGAATCTAAATAAATTCTAGGGACCTAATAGGTGAAAGGAACCCACTAGTGAAATCTCACATACTTGGTGACGAATATCACGGAGAAATCTTTCGATTTCAAAGCTGGAAATGAAGAAAACCTTGTTGTGTTCTTGAAGAGGGTTGGTCAACTCTTTTTCTCTTTTTTACACCAAGTTTTTTGAGTTTTTGGTGAATGAATCGCTTAGGGTAAAGTTTAATTAAGTTACTAGGCTAAAGTGGACCAAAACGACGTAATTTAGGGGTTCAACTGTGTATTTTAGGTGTCCAATACGTAAGGAAAAGACCAAACGACCCCTGACTTAAAAGTTTTTGGGGCCAAGCGACGAACCTGATCGACGGACCATGGATGGACCGACGGACCATGGAAGGGCCGACGGTCCATCTTGGTAAACTGTCGTTCCGCTTCAGAGGAGGGGTGCTGAGGGTCCCGATCCATGGACCTAGACCATGGACCGTGGTCTCACCTACCATCCGTAAGTCTTGGCGTGGGTCGACACTTGGCTGAAATTTCTGGAGTTTCTGGGGAGGGGCTGCAGGTGGCCCACTACGGCGTGTAGGTTTCCCCGTTAGTGGCACCTGCAACTTCTAGAATTTTCTGCATTTTTGGTTTTTTAGAATACAGGGTGTTACACTTGTGATGGGATGTTTAAACTGAATGTTGAAATGAATAAATTATCTACTTTTGTTTATATGCTTTCTTCTACAAATTTTTGGCATGTTCGTTTGTGTCATCTTAATGATCGTTATGTTGGAATCATGAGTAATTTAGAAATAATCCCAATGATTAAAAATAATTTTGAAAAATGTGTGGCTTGTAGTAAAGCCAAAATCACAACAATGCCTTGTTTTCAAGTTGAAAAAAAAGTTGATTGATTAAAATTAGTTCATACTGTTATTTGTGAACTTGGAGAAAGTTTAACTCTTTGAGGTAATAAATATTTTATCATTTTCAATGATGATTTTCCTAAGTTTATGTATTTTTTCTTGCTGAAAAATAAAAGTGATATTTTTAAAAATTTTAAAGCTTATCTCCATGAGGTTTAAAATCAGTTTGAAAATAATAATAAAAAGTATTAGAATTGATAGAGGCCGTGAATATGGGTCAAATGAGTTTAATTCTTTTGGTAGATCATTGGGAATAATTCATGAAAATACTCTCCTTATTCTCATTCATCAAATGGTGTAGGGGAAAGGACAAATAGAACTTTGGATGAATTGACTAATTTCATGCTTATTGAGTCACATGCAACTTTAAATTTATGGGGTGAAGCTATTTTGACTGCTTGATATCTTCTGAATGGTGTAGGTCATAAAAAGTCTAAATTGACACATTTTGAATTGTGGAAAGGTCACAAGCCAAGTTTGAGAAATCTAAGAAATTGAGGTTGTCTAGCCTTTGTGAGGCTAATGGATCCCAAGATTACTAAGTTGGGTAAGACAATTACTACTTGTGTTTTTCTTGGTTATGCTTCAAATAGTATAACCTTGTCACTCCTTGAGCCTACACCCTGGGATGGACCGGCACTCAAGAACCATTGCGGGTCCCAAGCGAACCCTTGGCCTGGCTTAACTCTTAGCGGAAGGCTTACTCATGATAAAGATACTTTAAAAAGTAAACTGGAATCTCAATAAAAACATAGAATGTATGAAGAAACATTCACAAGCCAAAATTTCAACTAAAGTCTCAAACATTAAAAAGATGGACGTTGGGAGAAGACCCACGACATCCTAGTGAACTAACTACTAAAGCAATAAAAAGGGGTCCTCCGGAAGCAACGAGGCTCCCCAACAACTCTAAACCTCAACTAGAATCAATGATGCACTGAATGCTGATCCTGGTTACCTGTATCTATATCATAAAAAAATGCAGGCCAACTGACATCAGTACATTGAATGTACGAGCATGCGAGGGGAATTCTAGAACAAGACATAAGCTTGAAAATGGAACTGAAAGAAAAACCCTGGTCTCAAGTCAAGTCAACTGAACTAATTTCAATATAAGGCAATATAATAAATGCAGTATAAAGAAAAGCTTTAAAACATGGATAACAACTCTGTGTATTGCGAAATACAATAGTAACTCAATTTGTATGCAAAGATACAATATAAACTCTCTTTGTATATAAAAATATAATTAACTTTGGGTATATAAGAATATAAAATACTTATGTGGGAGTTTCTCTAACCGACAACTATCACTTAAGAGCTATGTGATGATACATCATTTAGCCTTACGCTGTCAGGGCCGTCCTATACCTTGGCAGGGGTATAGAACCTAACTACTAAGTGGATCCACTAGTCTACGCTAAAAAGCACTAAGAAATCATCTAAAGAGTATGACACTTTACTACCCATGATGGCTACATGGCTTATTGGGGCTCAATACTACTCCCAAAATATAATACTAGCTCATATGTTTAAAAACATAACTCTTTCTTTATGTGGGTTGAGATAATTACTCAAAATCTAGCCCAAAGGCTCTCTAGGAAATCACTGTTTCCTCTCTTGCTTAATTGTGAAAGCATTTAATCTTTACTGAAAAAGTAGCTCAAAGGCTCTTTTGGAAATCAGTGTTACCTTTCTTGTTTAAATGTGAAAACATTTACTCTATGGGAATACATAGTCCCCATATACTCTTTTGAAGAAATGAACTTCACTCTTTACTCTTTACACTTTTACTCAACTCAAAACTCAAGTCTTAAAACATGTTTAAAGCATTTGTAAAAGACTTATGAAAAGACTCTAAGAACTCTCTAGACTTGGCTCTTACCTTTTCTTGAAGTTGAATTTATGAATTCAAGGTAATGATTCATGTTTATGGATGATATCATGATGCTCTAGAGGTACCTTAGAGTGTAGAAATCAACTAGAAATCATAGGTACGATTCAAGGCAACTTAAATGGAAAGAAGTGGGAAAGGGTAAAAGGCATGGCGACCCTGGCACTTTGAGTGGCGCTGGGCGCAGGAGACAACACTACAGAACTGGGGTTGGGGCGCTCTGAGTGGAGCAGCGTCCCAGAGCCCTACCTGCAAAAACTGATGTGGGGCACTCTGAGTGGCGCGGCGCCCCACCTCTTTTCCCCAGATTTTTGACGAATTTTCTTGTTCATTTTTCGACCCTAATTTGTCTAGATTCAATTGGTTCTTTTCCCAATTACTTAGATTCGAATACCCAACCAAAGTATACAAGAATCTACTCAAAACTAACTTCAAATCTCATGAAACTAACTCAAGAACTTCTCAAGAACTCAACAATCAAGAACCCAATAGTAACTTCAACAAAATCCATCAAGAACTCAATTTCTTTACTTTCAAGAAAGTATATAGCTGAAATAAATCATGGTTGGTGTGTGGGTGAACGAACCCAATGCTATGTGATCTCATATATCTCGTAGGGATTAACCCTTGGCGAAATCCACAAGCTAAATTTCAAGAACCTGACGAATCCTTGGCTTCTTCTCCTCTTTTCTCTTCTCTCAAAACCCTAGCATAATTTTATGAAGCGTAAACTGAACAAAATAATTTTAGACCCCAAATAAATTATTAAAAATGGATTTAATTAATTGGGTATGAAAAGACCAAAATACCCCTTTAAAATCCGGTTAACTTTCCTTATCTAAACAACCCAACTTCGAACATGCATATCTCCCTAATACAAACTCGAAATTGAGTAGACTCGGTGGCGTTAGAAAGATAATCCAACGAACTTCAATTTAAAATCTTATAGAACACCTAAATCATCATGTCCTAAGAGTTATGATCGTTTGAAGTTGACCCAAAACTTATACTTAGCCAAACTTTCCAAATTTGATCTTTTAAAAAATAATTTCTTTCTAGTTCTAGTTCTTTCAAATAGAGGGGTATTACAAACCTATAGTCTTTTTAATCCTGAAGATAATATTATAACATAATCAAGTGATGCTACTTTTCATGAAAATAAGTTTTCTTTTGATTCTAGAATTAGTGGGGGTCAAAGGATTGAACATAATATTTTTTCACTACCTAATTCTTCTACTTCTACTTTTAAAAATAAAGAAATTGAGGACTTTGAGTTAAGAAGAAGTAAAAGAGCTAGAGTAGAAAAAGATTTTTGTCCTGATTTTTATGTGTTTAATGTTGGAGATGACCCTCTCACTTTGAAAGAAGTTTTATCTTCACGTCATTCTTTTTTTAAGAAGGAGGCTGTAAATGATGAAATGGAATCACTAATTTCTAATAAAACTTGGAAGTTAGTTGAATTACCACCGGGTTGTAAAACAATTGGTTGAAAATGTGTCTTACGGAAAAGGTTGAAATTAGAGGGATCTATTGATAAAAATAAGTCTAGACTAGTTGCAAAAGGTTTTAAAAAACTAGAAGGCCTAGAATTTTTTGATACCTTTTCTCCGGTAATTAGAATTACATCCATTACACTTATTATCGTTATGGCTGCAATTTTTGATTTGCAAATTCTTCAAATGGATGTAAAAACTGTTGTTTCAAATTGAGACCTAAGTGAGGAAATATAAAGGGATCAACACAAGTATTTTGTTGAAGCTGACCAAGAAAGGAAAGTGTGTAAACTTACTAAATCCCTATATGACTGAAAACAGGCACCAAAGTAATGACATTAAAAGATTGATTCGTGGATGATAAAAACTGACTTTAAAACAAATGAGTGTGATAAGTGCATTTATCATAAGTCATGCAATAATTCACATGTTATTATTTATCTATATGTTGATGATTTATCGATCTTTGTGTCACGCGCCGAGGCTACCCCCTGGACGTGGACACGGGACCTAGGATCATGAGTGACCCCAAGATAACCCTGTTGGCATAACATGAGCATACTAATAGTAAACTGAATCAATAAACATTGTGCGGAAGCTAATCATGAGATACTCCGAAATGATGGGGAATACCCATACTAAATCTAAATATAAAGAATCTGTGAATTCAATAACAAATGAAATATCAAACTCGAATGCTAAGCTGAATCTAAACTATGTCTGAAAGTAGCCTCTAACTGACTAGAAGTTCTGGGACATGCCTCAGCTAAATCTAGCAAAAACCAAAACTAAAGAGTAAAATCATGAAAGACAATCATGTCACTCGTCCTCGAAGAATGAGGAATCACCACTGATGCTGCTTAACTGGAGATCGGGAACCGATCGATGCGTGATCTGGAAGCTGAGAACGTGAACCTACATCACGAGAAGATGTAGCACATAGTATGCGTCAGTACTTGAAAGGTACTGAGCATGCAAGATAGAATAAAGCTGAACAATAATCATAACTGAACAAAGCAACAAGAGCAATGATATAATCTGAACATGATATAAATACTGAGAGATATTGAATACTGAGCTAACTTAATGCGACAACCAAGTACATGATATGCTAAGTCTGAATACTGAACTATAACTGATAGCCTGGTCAATGCACTAGAATAATCTGACTGTACTGTGGGAGCTACTAATAACTGACCTAAAACCACATGAGCTAAATGTGAAATCTGATGTATACACCTCATCGAGAAGACCCAATATACCCTGCCAAAGGTATAGAGGCATGACTGTCGTGATCACAAAAATGATGCCCACAGAGGGGAGTTACAACCTACATGGCTCTTAGTTCTAGGACTATATGGGCGACTGACCCTAGTCCAACTCGGTATTATACTACTCCCAATAGATTAAGTGATTAACACATTATGACTGAATTTATGTAATATACTGGATAGCTCAAAATTGAAACTGCAAACTGAGAATGTACATTAATATACTGATAATGATACGTTCAAAAACTGAGGCATGTATATCTGAAATAACTGAAATATCTGACCTAGCATGTGTAATTCAAGAACTAAGGAACTACATAGCTAGGGTTCTTAAATTCATGTAAGAAACGAAGTAATACCATGATAATCTGATTTGGAACATGTAAATAACTAATACATGTAAATCTGCTGAAGTTCAGGAAACCCTAGATCTAGTTATAATAAGGGAATCAATAATCTGACTGAATTCTAGGGACCTATTGGGCAAATGGAACCCACTATTGAAATTCCACATACCTGGTGACGAATTCCACAGAGAAATATTTTGATTACGGGGATGGAACTGATGAAATCTTACTGCATTATTGAACTAGGGTTCTTGACCTCTTTCTCCTCTTACGCTTTAATTTTTCTATGTTTTGATAAATGATCTGACTTAACTAAGTTCTAGTTATGTTTCTAGGCTAAAACTGACCAATACCACATAGTTTAGGGTTTAAACAACATAGTTTAGGAGTCCAACGCATAAGGAAAAGACTAAAAAACCCCTGATTTAATTGCTGTCGGAAGGTACCCACAGAGAGACCTACGGGCCATAGGTCAATCTATGGTCGGTAGGTTGGGTCGTAGGTCAAGTCTGCCCGACAGGGCTTCACTAAAACAACCATAACTTTTTACTCGGAGATGGAATTTTAGCAAACTCGGTGGAGTTGGAAAAATTATTCACTTATGTATCATATCATAGGTCATAAGCAACCTAATTTCGTTTTGTGATAAGAGTGATGACCATTTGAAGTTGACCCAATCATTAATTTCCCTCTAATTGGCTGATGACCTTCACCTACATTCCGTAGGTCCAACCACGGACCGTACTAGTTGATCGTGGGTGGGATAAGAGACTTTAAACATTGGGTGCCCAACGACAGAACCCCAACTACCGTTCGTGGTTCTACCTACGGTCTGTGGGTGGTTTCGTTGGTACTGGCATCAGTTTTCTGAAAACTAGGATTTTTCTTCATTTTGAGATCTGAGGTGTTACAATATCTCCCCCTTGGGAACATTCGTCCTTGAATGGAGTCTAAACAAGATGATTATGGAGGGAAGGAGTTGCAATTCCTACCACTAATTTCTAGAAACTTATTTCTGACTGGACTAGGTTCCACGAACATGCTAATACACTGAAAATGCAAGTACAAATTAGGGGAACATGATACTAACATTGAATATGCGCATGAATAAATGAAAATCTGAATAGGAACTATTACCTCAAGTTGGAGTGGATCGGAAGGAAAGAGGTGAGGATACTTGGCCTTCATGGCAGCTTCTGCTTCCCAAGTAGCTCACTCTACAGACTGACTCCTCCACAAAACCTTAACTGAAGAGACTTCTTTTTTTCCTCAACCTTCGAACCTGACGATCAAGATTCTCAACTGGCACATCTTCATAAGTGAGACTATCCTTAAGAGACACACTTTCTAAAGGTACAATGGATGTTGGATCACCCACACACTTCTTCAACAACGAAATGTGAAAACCAGATGCACTACTGCTAGTACTGCTGGCAACTCTAACTCATAAGAAATTTTACCAATCCTTTTCACGATCTTATAATGGCCTACATATCTAGGATTTAGCTTTCCTTTCTTGCCAAATCTCATCACCCCCTTCATAGGTGACAATTTAAGAAAAACCCAATCATAAACTCAGAACTCTAATTCCCTTCTCATTACATCTCAATAAGACTTCTGGAAACTCTGTACTGTCTTAAGTCTATCTCTAATGAGTTGCACTTTCTCCATAGCATCATGAACTAAATCTGGTCCTATCAAGGCTGCTTCACCTCCTTCAAACAAGCCAACTGGAGATTTACATCTACGCCCAAACAATGTCTCATAAGGGGCCATCTGAATGTTGGAATGGTAGCTATTATTATAGGCGAACTCTATAAGAGGAATGTGATCATCCCAACTACCCTTGAAGTCGATCACACAAGCTCTCAACATGTCCTCTAAGTTCAGAATGGTACGCTCTGCCTGCCCATCCGTCTGTGGATGAAATGTTGTGCTAAGATTAACCTGAGTACCAAGGCCTTTTTGAAATAACTTCCAAAAGTGAGGTAAGCTGAGGACCTCTATATGAGATGATAGACAAAGGAACCCCATGCAACCTGACTATGCTATTAATGTAAAGTTTGGCTTAGTCCTCCACCAAATCTGTAGTCTTAACCACCAAAAAGCGTGCAGACTTAATAACTCTATCAACTATCACCCAAATGGAGTCATGTTGTCTGCGAGTTCGAGGTAAACCTGTAATGAAGTCCATGTTGATCACTTCCCACTTTCAAGTAGGAATGTTGATCTCTTGAGCCAAGCCCCCTGGTTTATGATGTTCTACCTTTACCTGCTGGCAATTGGGGCACTTAGCCACAAAATCTGCTATATCCCTCTTCATGCCATTCCACCAAAAGACTTCCCGCAGATCATGGTACATCTTAGTGGAACCTGGATGAATAGAATACCTGGATTTATGGGCTTCTGCAAGAATATTCTGTCTCAACTCGCTCACATTACGAACACATAATCGACCTTGATAACAAAGCACACCATCACCCCTTTGGGAGAATACCTCAACCCTCTATTGATGGGCTGCACCCTTTAGTTCAAGCAATATTGGATCACTGCCTGTCTTTCCCTTAACCTCCTCTACCAATGAAGATTCTTATCCATTCTGAACTATTACACCACCATCTGATTTGCTCATGAGATGAACTCCCAAGCCTGTTAACATACTTAGCTAGTTCCTTTCTTTCTTCCTCAACATGTTCTACACTACTCATAGATAGTCTGCTAACATCATCTGCTTCTACATTGGCCTTACTATGATGGTAATGCACACTCATATCATACTATTTGAGGAACTCTAGCCATCTCCTCTGGCGAAGATTCAACTCTTTATGGGTGAACACATACTGAAGGCTCTTATGGTCTGTGAACATATCTACGTGAACACCATACAAGTAATGTCTCCAAATCTTGAATGCAAACACCATTATTGTAAGCTCGAGGTCATGAGTCGGATATTTCTTCTCATGTACCTTAAGATGTCTTGAAGCATATACTATAACCTTACCTCGCTGCATTAACACAACCTAGGACGACTCTGGATGCATCACAATAGATAACATAATCGTCTGAACCCTCTGGTAGAGTCAAAATGGGAGTTGTAGTGAACTTAGTTTTTAGTTCTGCGAAGCTCTTCTCACAATCATCTGACCACTGAAACTTGACTTTTTTCTGAGTTAACTTGGTCAATAGAGAGGCTATGGATGAAAATCCTTCCACGAACCTTCTGTAATATCCTGCTAGACCCAAGAAACTTCTGATATCTGTCGGAAAGGTTGCTTTGGGCCATTGTTTCACTGCTTCTATTTTCTTAGAATCCACTCGGATCCCTTCGCTAGACCAAATGTGGCCAAGCAAAGCAACATATTGTAACCAAATCTCACATTTGTTAAACTTAGTGAATAAATTGTGGTCTTTGAGAGTTTGCAGGACAACCGTCAAATGACTCACATGTTCTTCCGCATTCCTAGAGTAAATGAGGATATCATCACTAAAGACGATAACAAATAAGTCCAAGTAGTGCTTGGACACCCTGTTCATCAAATCCATGAATGCCGCAGGAGCATTGGTTAGTCCATATGACATAACTACAAATTTATAATTACCATACCAAGTTATGAAGGCTGTCTTCAGAATGTCAATATCTCTGACTCTAAGCTGATGATAACCGGATCTGAGGTCTATCTTTGAGAAATGACTAGCACCTTGAAGTTGGTCAAACAAGTCAACAATCCTGGGAATAAGGCACTTATTCTTGATTGTGACTTTTTTGAACTGCCTATAGTCAATACATATTCTAAGAGAACCATTTTTCTTCTTCATGAACAACACTGGTGCATCCCATAGGGAAATACTAGGTCTGATGAAGCCCATATCTAGAAGGTCTTTCAACTGCTCCTTCTATTCTTTAAGCTCAGTTGGAGCCATTCTGTAAGGAGGAATAGAAATAGGCAGGGTATCTAGAAGGAGATCAATTCCAAAGTAGATTTCCCTTTCGGGAAGAACTCTGGGAAGATCTTCTGGAAACACTTTCGGAACTCATTATCTACCGGAGCTGACTCAATAGTTGGGGTTTCGGAGATTGAATCCTTAACTAGAACTAGATGATAAAGATATCCCTTAGAAGTTATCTTTCAGGTCTTAAGGTAAGAAATGAATCAACCCGTAGGTGCTAAGCTACTACCCTTCCATTCTAAGATTGGTTCGTCTGGAAACTTATAACGAACAATCCTAGTTCTACAATCGACTGAGACATAACAGAAAGGTAACCAATCCATGCCTAGAATGACATCGAAGTCTACCATTTCTAACTCTACAAGATCTGCTGAGGTGACTTTCTGGGAGACTGTGACAGTGTAATTTCTGTATACCCGTCTAGCTATAACTGGGTCACCGACTGGAGTAGAGATTCAGAAGGGTTCTGAGAGAGTTTCTGGACTAACATTGAAGTTGACTGCTATATAAGGAGTTACAAAAGACAAAGTAGTCCTTGTTGTCTTTTCATTGAGTGAACCATATGTGAGCTACATCCTTAAGCTGGTAGAATGCCAATTCCACCCTATCACTACTAGTTACTTACATCACTCCAAAGATTTTCTAGACCTCATAAATGAAGGTCTGGGGATCTTCCCCAACTTGCGACCCTAAAAACTCAAGCAGATTCATTCTAACAAAATCACGGACCCTAGCCACCGCTGATCCACCACTAGCATTTGTAGGAAATGGAACCTGGTGATTGTTTCGGTTAGTCACACTCTGAGCCTAAAATTAAATGGTGTTCCAAAACTATGCATTCGAAAGTTCCTGATCTAGGACTGGAGGAGCTGCGTTAGCGTGCGGGCTTTCATATTCCAAGTTTAAGCACTACGAGGAGGCATGATCTGAGACGCATAACGATGGATTAGAAAGGTAGATCATACCCACACACGATAAGAATAGCAAGAAAGTGAAGTTTTCCTAAAACACTTCGTAGACTCCCTATCATTAGATGTGGTAAACTTCACACCCATGAAAAAGACTCTACTTAGTGCGACTTTTCAAACATCCTAGGAGACTTAAACCTAATGTTCAGATACCAAGCTTGTCACTCCCCGAGGCTAAACCCTAGACACGGACACGGGACCTAGGATCATGAGTGACCCCAAGCTAACCCTGCTGGCAAAACATGAGCATACTAATCGTAAACTAAATCAATGAACACTGTGCGGAAGCTAATCATGAGATAATATGAAATGATGGGGAATACCTATACTAAATCTAAATAGAAAGAATCTAAGAGTTCAATAACAAATGAAATATCAAACTCGAATGCTAAACTGAATCTAAACTATACCTGAAAGTAGCCTCTAACTGACTAGAAGTGCTGGAACATGCCCAAGCTAAATCTAGCAAAAACTGAAACTAAAGACTAAAATCTTGAAAGGCAATCATGTCACTCGTCCTCGAAAAATGAGGACTCACCACTGATGATGCTTAACTGGAGATCGGGAACCGGTCAATGCGTGATCTGGAATCTGAGAACCTGAACCTACATCACGAGAAGATGTAGCGCAGAGTATGCGTCAGTACTTGAAAGGTACCGAGCATGAAGGAGAGAGCAAAGCTGAACAATAATCATAACTGAACAAAGTAATAAGAGCAATGATATAATTTGAACATGATATAAATACTGAGAGATACTGAATACTGAGCTAACTGAATGCAATGACCAAGTTCATGATATGCTAAGTCTGAATACCGAACGATAACTGATAACTTGGTCAAGGCACTAGAATTTGACTGTACTGTGGGAACTACTAATAACCGATATAAAACCACATGAGCTAAATGTGGAGTCCGATGTATATGCCCCATCGAGAGGACCCAATATACCCTGCCAAAGGTATAGAGGCATGACTGGCGTGATCACAAAAGTGATTCCCACAGAAGAGACTTACAACCTACGTGGCTCTTAGTTTTGGGACTATATGGGTGACTGACCCTAGTCCAACTCGGTATTCTGCTACTCCCAATAGATTAAGTGATTAACACATTATGACTGAAGTTCTATAATATACTAGATAGCTCAAAACTGACATGCAAACTGAGAATGCACATTAATATACTGATAATGACACATTCAAAAACTGAGGCATGTATATCTGAAATAATTGAAATATCTGACCTAGCATGTGTATTTCAAGAACTAAGGAACTACATAGCTAGGGTTCTGAATTTCATGCAAGAAATGAAGTAATACCATGATAATCTGATTTGGAACATGTAAATAACTAATTCATGATAATCTGTTGTAGTTCTAGAAACCCTAGGTCTAGTTATAATAAGGGAATCAAGAATCTGACTGAATTCTAGGGACCTAATGGGCAAAACGAACCCACTAGTGAAATCCCACATACCTAGTGACGAATTCCACGGAGAAATATTTTGATTTCAGGGTTGGAACTGATGGAATCCTACTGCGTTCTTGAACTAGTGTTCTTGACCTCTTTCTCCTATTACGCTCTAATTTTTCTACATTTTGATGAATGATCTGACTTAGGTAAGTTCTAGTTATGTTTGTAGGCTAAAACTGACCAAAACCACGTAGTTTAGGGTTTAAACAATGTAGTTTGGAGGTGCAACACATAAGGAAAACACCAAAAGACCTCTGACTTAATTGCTGTCGAAAGCCACCCACGGACAGACCTACGGTCCGTAGGTTGGGTCGTAGGTCAAGTCTGACTGATAGGACTTCACTAAAACGACCACAACTTTTTACTCAGAGATGGGATTTTAGCAAACTATGTGGCGTTGGGAAGAAGATTGAATTGTCTATCATATCATAGGTTATGGGCCACCTAATTCCATTTGTGATAAGAGTGATGACGATTTGAAGTTGACCAAATCACCAACTTCCCTCTAATTGGCTACTGACCTTCACGTACGGTCAGAGCTACGGTCCATAGGTCCAACCACGGACCGTACTAGTTGATTGTGGGTGGGATCAAAGACTTTAACTATTTGGTGCCCAATGATGGAATCCGACATACGGTCCGTGGTTCTACCTAATGTTTGTGGGTGGTTTCATTGGTACTGGCACCAATTTTCTGAAATCTAGGATTTTTCTTCATTTTGAGATCTGAGGTGTTACAATATTTTCCCCTTGGGAACATTTGTCCTAAAATGAAGTCTAAACAAGCTGAGTATGGAGGCAAGGAGCTGCAATGCCTACCACTAAGTACTAGAAACTTATTTCTGGTTGGACTAAGTTCCACGAACATGCTAATACACTGAAAATGAAAGTACAAACTGGAGGAACATGATACTAAGACTGAATCTGCGCACGAATAACTGAAAAATTGAAGAGGAATTATTACCAAAAGCTAGAGTGGAATCGGAAGAAAAGAGGTGAGGATACTTGGCCTTCATGGCTGCTTCTCCTTCCCAAATAGCTCGCTCTACGAACTGACTCCTCCACAAAACCTTAATAGAAGCGACTACTTTGTCCCTTAACCTTCGAACCTAACGATCAAGAATCTGAACTAGCACATCCTCATAAGTGAGACTATCCTTAATAGCCACAGTTTCTAAAGGTACAATGGATGCTGTATCACCCACATACTTCTTCAACAACGAAATGTGAAAAACCGGATGCACTACTGCTAGTTCTGCTGGCAATTCTTACTCATAAGGCATTTTACCAATCCTTTTCAGGATCTTATAAGGTCCTACATATCTAGGACTGAGCTTCCGTTTCTTGACAAGTCTCATCACCCCCTTCATAGGTGATACTCTAAGGAAAACCCAATCATCAACTCGCAACTCTAATTTCCTTCTCCTTACATCTGCATAAGATTTCTGGCAACTCTGGGCAGTCTTAAGTCTATCTCTACTGAGTAGCACTTTCTCCATAGCATTATGAACAACTGGTCCTATCAAGGCTATTTCACCTACTTCAAACCATCCAACTGGAGATATACATCTACACCCATACAATGCCTCATAAGGCGCAATTTGAATGTTGGAATGGTAGCTATTATTGTAGGCGAACTCTATAAGAGGAAGGTGATCATCCCAACTACCCTTGAAGTCGATCACACAAGCTCTCAACATGTCTTCTAAGGTCTGAATGGTACGCTCTGCCTGCCCATTCGTCTGTGGATAAAATGTTGTGCTAAGATCAACCTGAGTACCAAGACCTTTCTGAAATGACTTCCAAAAATTAGAGGTAAACTGAGGACCTCTATCTGAGATGATAGACAAAGGAGCCCCATGAAACCTGACTATCTCATTAATTTAAAGCTTGACGTAGTCCTGCGTAGTCCTCCACCGAATCTATAGTCTTAACCGCCAAAAAGCGCGCAGACTTAGTAACTCTATCAATTATAACCCAAATGGAGTCATGTTGTCTGCGAGTACGAGGTAACTCTGTAATGAAGTCCATATTGATCACTTCCTAATTCTAAGTAGGAATGTTGATCTCTTGATCCATACCCCCTGGTTTATGATGTTCTACCTTCACCTACTGGCAATTAGGGCACTTAGCAACAAAATCTGCTATATCCCTCTTCATGCCATTCCACCAAAAGACTTCCCGTAGATCACAGTACATCTTAGTGAAACTTGGATGAATAGAATACCTAGAGCTATGGGCTTCTGCGAGAATATTCTATCTCAACTCGCCAACATTAGGAACACATAGTCGACCCTGATAGCGAAGCACTCCATCACCCCCTTGGGAGAACACCTCAACCCTCTATTGATGGACTGCACCCTTCAGTTCAAGCAATATCGGATCACTGCCATGTTTTACCTTAACCTCCGCTACCAATGAAAATTCTTATCCATTCTAAACTGTTACACCACCATCTGATATGCTTATGAGATGAACTACTAAGCGAGAAAGCCTATGAACATCCTTTGCTAGTTCATTTCTTTCTTCCTCAACATGTGCTACACTACCCATAGATAGTCTACTAGCATCATCTGCTACTACATTGGCCTTACCAGGATGGTAATGCACACTAATATCATAATATTTGATGAACTCTAGCCATCTCCTCTGGCGAAGATTTAACTCTTTCTAGGTGAACACATATTGAAGTCTCTTATGGTCTGTGAACACATCTACATGAACACTATACAAATATTGAGTTCAAACACCACTACTGCAGTCTCGAGGTCATGAGTCAGATAGTTCTTCTCATGTACCTTAAGCTTTCTAAAAGGATATGCTATAGCCTTACCTCGCTGCATTAACACACAACCTAGGCCAACTCTGGATGCATCACAATAGATAACATAACCGTCTGAACCCTCTGGTAGAGTCAAAATGAGAGTTTTAGTCAACCTATTTTTAAGTTCTGCGAAGCTCTTCTCACAATCATCTGACCACTGAAACTTGACTTTTTTCTAAGTTAACTTGGTCAATGGAGAGGCTATGGACGAAATCCTTCCACAAACCTTCTCTAATATCCCACTAGACTCAAGAAACTTCTAATATCTGTCGGAGAGGTAGGTCTGGGCCATTGTTTCACTACTTCTATTTTATGAGAATCCACTCGGATCCCTTTGCTAGACCTAATGTGACCAAGGAAAGCTACAAATTGTAACCAAAACTCACATTTGTAACTTAGCGAATAACTGACGGTCTTTGAGAGTTTGCCAGACGACCCTCAAATGACTCACATTTTCTTCCTCATTCCTAGAGTAAATGAGGATATCATCAATAAAGATGATAACGAACAAGTCCAAGTACTGTTTGAACACCCTGTTCATCAAATCCATGAAAGCTGCAAGAGCATTAGTTAGTCCAAATGACATAACTACAAATTCATAATGACCATACCTAGTTCTGAAGGTAGTCTTCAGAATGTCAATATATATATATATACACTAGTTTTTTGACACGTGAGTTGCACGTGATTACCAATTCCAAAAATATATGTTCTAGTAAATAGTATTGCTTATTTGAGTAAAGATTTGAATAAAGAGCTTAGCAAAAAATAATATTGCAGATTCTTTTGTAAATGTTCAATGTGGATCGTCATATATATCTCTTATTCACACAAACCTATGAAGATGGTCAGTGAAAACTTTTATTAGTTAGATGCAATAATGTATCTATTTATTTCAATTTGATGAGATTCAATCATTTAATTAGTCTTATCTCACTACTACTACCTTATAGACAATATTTGCTTTGTATTTTTCTTGTGATCTAACCAGATGTGCTTTCCATGTGTATTGCACGTTAAATTGTTTAGATCCATCTCATGTGAACATGTTAACAGAACAACTACATTTTATATATTCACATATTTTCACATTTGTTGTGAGTTTTTTTTTTAAAAAATAATTGGAACATTTTATAATAATATATTTTGAAGTTAGAAGATCTTTTTAACTTGATAATACATTTGTGACATATATAATACTTTAATTTAAATACAAATATCTACCCAAATATAAATATATATTTGTATTACTGAAAATAATTATCTCATAAAATTAATTATTAAATAAATAATAAAAATTAAACTAATACAAACTTTAACTAGCGTTATTACAAGTCATATGAACTTTTCTTCGTCCAATATACCGAAATATTAAGAAATAGTAAATAAGTAATACAAAAGGGCAATGTTTATATAGTAATAACTATTTTGAAGCATGAGAGTCTAAATTAAATAAGTAGCATTGATAAATAAAGTCATTCTTTTGTCTTGAGCATAAAAAACAAATCGTTTCAATTCTCTAAATTTTGGAAAAGATATTCAAAAGCATATATCTACATCATAAGAGAAATTATTAACAAAAACAAATGAATTTAGACTACATCATTTTAACTTCATATATTGGAACATTACATACTAATGTATATATTAAGAAAAACAATAATTATTATATCATCAAAATTATTTTCCTAATGTACTCGAGGTTATGGAATATACCCTCTGAGGAGAGAAGGACTTACTTAATCAGAATAGTGGTACCTCATATTCATGTAAACTTCGAACTCACTCAACGACAATAAATCACACAATAAATTTTAAAATGCAAGAAGAAGAAGAGTAGAAGATTAAAAAAATTGTGGTTGAAAAATGAGAGGAGCCCCTCTATTTATAGTCATGAAAGGGTAGTATGAACAAATGTTTTTTGTGTCTTACGTGAAAAGTCATGACCTTTTTGAGAAGTCACAACCCCTTGGAAAAGTCACAACTTATTAAAAAAGTCACAACTCTTTGGAAAAGTCACAACTTATTGAAAAAGTCACAATCTTTCGAAAAGTCACAACTCATCGAAAAATCACAACTTATCAGAAAAGCCACAACTCATCAAAAAAGTCACAACCTAAGGTAATATAATATATATATA
>JAJOOH010014091.1:0-17945 GCA_029582605.1 Solanum gracilifrons | reverse complement strand
ATAGTTAAAAATATATTATTATTATTATTATTATTATTATTCTTATTCTTATTATTATTATTATTATTATTATTATTATTATTATTATTATTATTATTATTATTATTATTATTTAAGAAACCCTTATTTACATAAGTAAACTTTTACTATAAAAAAACCATACCAAATAAATACTACTTAATAAGTAATATGTTTAATTATTTTATTTCTCTATCTTTTTATCATTAAATCACTTTTTATTTCTAATGTTAATGTTAAATCATTAATATTATTAGTAGAAAAAAAAACATATGTCATTGAACTTGAAAAATAAAAGTACCACAAATAAGAGTCTTCAAATTTTATCCGTACAACATAAATTGGGACAGAGAGAATAACATATTCTTTAAAAATTATGTGAATTTTATAGGTCACAATAAGTAACAACTTATTTTTGTAGAAAATATATATTAAAAAATTGAGTGGCTCTCCAAATTTCATCGTACCACATAAATTACGACAAAATAAGTAATATATGTTGGGCCTGTGCTGGCACGGGTTCACGCATCTAGTTTGAACAGATATATTAAGAAAATAATATTTTAATAAAATAATTAAATTGATTATCTCTTATTTTTTAAAATTAGTTTTAAACTTGAATGTTGTTTCAACAAAATTTAATAAAATAATTAAATGAACATCTTATAATTTTTAAAAAAATTAATTTAATATAATATTTGTGTTTCAACAAAATTTAATAAACTTTTTTATTTAAATTGGTTGAGTGATTTTCTAAGTGAAACATCAATAGTTGATTGACTTTGCAAGTAAAATATTTATTTTTGAGTGATTTTGAGGTTATTAAATAAAGTTGAGTGATTTTCTGTGAGAAAAATCCTTAGTTGAATGACTTTTTCTAAGAAAAAATTATAGTTGAGTGATTTGATGTTATAAAAGAAACTTGAGCTACTTTAGGTGAAAACAACGGATATGAGATATTAACTTTATATATAATAAACAATAAATAATAATAATAATAATAATAATTATTATTATTATTTATTGATTAAATTAAAACGTCGTAGCTAGTACAGGACTAATGATAAATTAGTGTTCCGAGTTATCTTCAACTCTTGTTCCTCTGCAGCTCTGCTTCTTCTTCTCTCCTCCATTTTCTTCCCAAACATGTTTTGAATATCTTTGTGTTTTTCCCCCAACAAAATACAGCTCAGTAATCACGAGTCTCGGCTTCTCTCTTTCAAAATAGAAATCGTATACCTGCAACTGCCACATCAACGAGAAGATTTACCAAGAAAAAAGCTTCAATGAAGGTATTTTGTTTCAATCTATTCAAATCTTTACTAATAGGGTTTTCCGGAGACAGAAAGTGAGAGAGAACTTCATAACATACTTTTGACTATTGAAGTTTAACTAATGTGTATATATATATTTTTTCAATGTTGAAATAGTTCTATCAGCTTTTGCTTCATTTAGCACCAAAATTAAATTGGATTTGTGAGTATAAATACCGAAAACTGAAATACATCCCGAATATCCATTTCAAGTAAATTGGATGCTTCAATTGATTTTCGAACAAGTTCTGAACCATGAACGCCCCTTGATTTGACCTAAGGCTGAATGTTTCGATGCAATATATTTTCTGTACTTCTTTTTATCAGGAAATTTAAAAAAACTACAGATTTATATTTTCTGTAACGTAAATGTAGTATATTTTCTTTTGTTGCTAAAATAATTAATTTATAGATTTATACTGTGTAATTACTGCTGAAGTACTTCCTTTTTCTTTTTTCCTTTTAGTTACTGAACCAGAACTTGCCTCATGGTGCTAATATTGGCGGTGATATCTCGTTGATGCTTGAGCTTCCAGAAAATGACAGGTTCTTCAAGAAAAAGAAGGTTTGAGGTTTTGAAGCAAATTATTGATAATCCTTATTCCTTCTAGCTGTCTGCCGGGACCCAAAATCCCAAAGCCTCAGAACAGGCACCCAACAATTCCCATGTCAAGCGAATCCCATAAAATCCAGAACCATTGCATACCAGACGAGTGCAAGTCTAATAATAAGACAATCACATAATCACCCGAAACTAATTATCCAAATGCAATGCGGAAGCTCAAATAAAACAGGAACAGTTACATACTAAATCATGAGTGTCCATCAGTATATAAGTACAAGTCTAAAGTGTAAAATAGTAATAAACTGAATAGCGTAAAAGAACTTCCGGCCACCGCATAACTAAGCAGTTAGACCACCAGTGGAATCCATACTTGAATAATTAACAATGATTAACCCCGAGGTTCGCTGGTGCTAAGAACATATCAAGTGCGGAGAAGAGAAGAAGGGGGGCGAGTACGGGGAAGTACTTAGTTAGTAATGTTGATTGTCCTAACATGGTAGTGGCATGGGTCATGATATGAAAGTACTCTTTTAAGAAAATCCTACACGTATATTTAACAACAATCCCATGCACCTAAACATGGTATTAACATAGCCCATATACAATAGATATATAACCTGAATATTTGTCCAAATGCCCTAAACATATTCCACAATTCAGTATGAATTGTATATGCAATTCAACATACATATACACAGTGCATGACAAGTAGTACAACCATGTAAATTAACGTACATGAAATTGATAATGTTATTCTTGCATCAACTGATGCTATAAACGAGTCCAAGGTTGAGGATATAATCCCATTGAGGTCACAATCTTAGCTTACCTCAGTCAAAGCTAAGTTTAACCTTCCAAAACAACTTTACCGCATTCGGAATGCACCAAATGACTTCAATAACTTCAAAAAAATAATTAATGATGTCAAACAATGCCATTGGATTCAATTCTATAATTTACAGCAACTACAACATACTCAGTGTGATCCCACAAATGGAGTCTGCGAAGGGTGGGGTGTACACAGACCTTACTTCTACCTTGTATCAGATAGAAAGGCTATTTTATAGACCCTCGACTCAACAGAACTATTTTCAAAAATAGGTTTGACAAGTACCAGAGTAAAAACTATGGTGAAAAAGTATCGTAGAAAAGATAAGTACTGTCTACGAAAATAGTAAAGATAACCCAAGTTAAAGAAACAACAACGGTAGGACAATTGAATATACGATAATAAGAAAAATAATAATAATGATACTGATTAGTATAAAAGGGCGCCAACAAGGTGCTCTAAGCTAGAACCATACTCTCTCTCTCACAAGAAAGAGAGAAATGACTCGACTATATACTAACCCTCTACCCTAATTCTTGACCTTCATGCTTTCCTATCTAGGGTCATGTTTGAAATGTCTTATCACCTCTTCCCAATTCTTCCTCAGTTAACCTCTACCTCTACCTCTCTTTAGACTATCACTGCCAACCTCTGACAGCTCCTCACTGGGGCATCTTTGCTCCTCCTCTTTATATGTCCAATCCATCTCAACCTCGTTTCCCCATCTTGTCCACCATTGGGGCCACTCCCATCTTACCCCATATATCTTTGTCGTAATCTAATCTCTCCTAGTGTGCACATTCATCTAAGCATCCTTATCTCTGCTACATTCATCTCTTGAACATGTGAATTCTTGAGTGGCCAACACTCGGCTCCATACAACATAGTTGGTCTTATAACCACTCTATAGAACTTACCTTTAAGTCTGTTCTTACCACAGATGAACATCGGATGCAAGCCTCTATTTCATCTACCCTGTTCCAATATGATGTGTGACTTCATCGCCTATCTTCCCATTTCCTTGGATTATTGACCCGATATACTTGAAGCTTCCTCTCTTGGGGATGACGTGTATCAGTTCTCACTTTCACATCCGCCATATTTGATGTATCACTAAACTTCCACTCCATGTACTCTGTTTAACTCTTGCTCAACCTAAAACCTTTAGGCTTTATGGCTCGCCTTCAAACCTCTACTTTATCATTAACTTCACCGCGTGTCTTTTTAATTAATACTATGTCATTTGCAAATAACATACACTATGGTAGCTCCGCTTTAATATGTCGTGTCAATTCATTCACCACCATGACAAACAAAAACGAGCTAAGAGTACATCCTTGATGCAACCCCATCTTGACTCAGAAGTGTTCCAAGTCTCCTCCCACTGTTCTCACTCAGGTTTTGGCTCCATCATACATATCCCTAGTCACTCTAATATATGTCACAGGTACACCTCTAGACTCTAAGCATCTCCATAAAACCTCCTTAGGGACTTTGTCGTATGGCTTTTCTAAATCTATGAACACCATATGTAAGCCTCTTTTCCTATCCCTATACTACTCAACAATCTCCTTAGAAGATGAATGACTTGCGTAGTTGATCGCCCTAACATGAATACAAATTGATTCTCGGAAATGAACATATCCCTCCTCATCCTCATCTCTACTACCCTCTCTCAAACTTTCATAGTGTGGCTTAATAGTTTAATCCTATAATCTAAGAGTTGATAAAAGTAAAAGTTAACCACCCCGGGTCAACATGGTCTAACTTCCAATTAAAATTGAAATTCAGATTACGCATAACCGAACGAGTTCAAAGCTATGCATGGATTTCCATTTGAGACTTCTTGTCCATCAAATCTAGGATTTAACTTTTTGTAGTGTTTAGGCTCAAATTCCTTAATTTCTGCCATTAAATTCCATGTTTTATGGTTAACCTTAGCACACTATCATGATATAAACTTAAAGTACTGATTAGAATACTTACCCCAAGTCAAAGGGGGGAATCCTAATCTCCGATTCCCGAAACTTAGAATGTAAAATATGGTGAAATAATAGCTGCTGTCCATGAAACTGATCTTTATATACCCTAGGAACTTGGTCGCACGATCACCCTGCTCGCTATCGCGGAAATAACCCAGGCCCAGGCTCACTGCAATTGTGACAAGTTATCCACGATAGCGAAGTCTTGCTTGACATCTAACCCAGTGTTCACGATCTCCCACCATGTGAATGGCGAAAACTAAACTGTTCAACACCTCATGGTCGTGAGACAAGCTTTGTGATCGCGGTTCACCCATGATGCTGTCTCAAGTTCCAAATTGTGCCAAAACTCACCCGAGCCCCTTGGATCCCAAACCATACCCTACCAACAAGTCCCAAATAGTAATATCTATTTATGCAAAAGCTCAAAACATAAATTGGGATGCCAATACGCAAAATGAGGGGTTGGGTTGTTACACTACGTCCTTTCATTTTATTACATAGTCCGTAAAAAAACTTGAAACTCTGTTCTTAATGTTTTTCTCATGGGCTCTGGTCATGGTGTTATCTGATCTTGTCTGCAGAAACTGCTGGAAGACATGGGTTCTCGTGCAAAACATGCATCCATCCATAGCTCTGCATGTCCTGGTAAACAGGAGTCATCTTTACTTTTGATGCTTCAGAGAGCTAGAATCATAAACTTAGATGAGGTATTCCTTTCTCAAAATCTAACATCTAGAAGTAGTTGAGTAATTTTTAAATGCTAATAACACTTCTGTTTTTTTTTTTCTGACTTGGAAAATGTGTTGAAAGTCTTCCTTCAGACAAAATGACTTAAGTAATTTTTCCGGCAAAATTAAGCTTAGACTTCACCTTACTTTTGTTCTGATCTATTCAATTGTTCATCACAATTCTTACGAGGGTGTAGATGGGAAAAAGGTCTTCTTTGTTGCTGCAAACAAGTCATTTGAAATCAAGGAAAATGGGGGAAACTGAGACAGTTGGTATATTTGGGTGGAAAGGAAGAATTTTGTCAGTACTCTCCCCATCAATGCTAGAATGCTACTATGGGTTCGTCAGATTCTACATTTGGCGTCGGAGGGTACTGATAAACTGAGCAGATGGTGGAAATTCATGGATGATGTTTTTATTGCTAATGAACTTTTGGACACCAGACAGAAACAAAAGAAGCGTTTAGTCATCTGTAACTAGACTTAGAGAAGGCTTATGATCATGTTAAATGGGAGTTTCTACTTTACCTTTTGAAGGTTTTGGGATTTGGTAACAAGTGGATAAAATGGATCAAAATGTGTAATATGTCTTTCTACTTGAGGTTTTGTGATTATCAATGGAACCCCGGAGGGCTTCTTCCCAGCTTATAGAGGATTAAGGCAAGGGGATCCTCTTAAACCCCTTCCTTTTTATCCTTGTTATGGAATGTCTTAGCAGCATTCTGAAGGTGGATTCAGGTCTTCATTTCTTGATATGAGGTGCCATACAGACACTTTTATTGCACATCATATATGCAGATGATACCTTAGTTCTATATGAGGCAGAAGGAGCACAATTAAGGTTCCTAAGGCTGGTTTTTAAAGGGGTATCTGGTCTTCAAACTAATCTTGCTAAGATGCCCACTTGATTCCAGTTAATAAAGCACATAATTTACAGGAGCTGTCAACAACACTTGGGTGTAATACTGGAAGTTTGCCAACTATATACCTGGGACTGCCTTTAGGTGCCAAACTCAAAGCTTCAGTTATATTGCAGAATATTTTGGTGAAGTGTGAAAAAAGACTAGCTAATTGGAAAAAAGACAGTGCTTATCCTTGGGGGTTTGGGGGCAGGTGCTGCTTATTAATAGTGTTTTAGAGACTCACATCCTATGTATGCTGTCTCTATTTTCTTCATCAAAATAGGTGGAAAAGAGACTAGATACTATAAGAAGTGAATTTCTCTTGGAGGGGAAACAAGGAGAAAAAAGAATTCCACCAAGTGAATTGAAGAACTGTCATTCAATCAAAATGAAGGAGCTTTATGGAAAGTGATGGTTACCAAAAAGTATAGAAGGGAGCACAACTACAATAACAGCAACATACTCATTGTAATGCCACAAGTGGGGTCTGGGGAGGATGGTGTGTACGTAACCTTACCTCTACCTTGTTAAGGTAGAAATGTTGTTTCTGATAGCCCCTTGACCTCAAGTAATGCATATCAAAAATCAAATATGTAAAACAAATACCAGTAGTAAAGAAGCCATACTAACAACAATTTAGAAGAGAACGCAAGCAACAACAAATAATATGATAACTGAAACACTGGAAACGTCATATAGTTCTAAAATCGAAGAATAAGCTAGTAGGAGAGTAATAACAACAATATTGATAAGGGAGCTAAATAACGGTCGGCTACCTTCTAACCTTCTACTTTAATCCCCCGACCTCCATATCCTCCTATCTAGGGTCATGTCCTCTGTTAGCTGTAGGTGTTCCATGTCCTATCTAATCACTTCTACCTAGTAATTCTTCGGCCTTTATGTACCTCTCCTTTTACCCACCATAGCCAACCTCTCACACACCTCCTCACTGAGGCACCTGTGCATCTTCTCTTCACATTTCCCAAATCACCTTAGCCTTGCTTCCCTCATCTTGTCTACCACTAAGCCTACTCCACCTTTTCCCTGATGTCTTTGTTCCTGGTCCTGTCTTTTCTAGTATGCCCACACATCTATTTCAACATCCTCATTTCTGCTACTTCTATCTTCTAGACGTGTGAGTTCTGGACCCGCCAGGCGCCAACACTCCGCCCTATATAACATAGCTGGTCTGACCACCACTCTATAAAACTTACAACCGAAGGCTTGGTGGCACTTTTTTAACACACAATACACTAGATGTGAGCCTCCATTTCATCACCTCGCTCTAATATGATGTCTAACATTCTTATCAATCTCTCCATTTCTTTGGATTATTGATCCCAAATATTTGGAACTTCCTCTCTTGGAGATGATTTATGTATCAATCCCCACATTCACATCCGCCACGTGATTTATGTCATTAAACTTGTATTCTACGTATTTTGTCTTAGTCTTGCTCACCTGAGTCCTTAAGACTCCAAGGTCAAGTCTCCAAACCAACAATCTATTATTATCTCTATCGCGTGTCTCGTCAATTAAACTATGTCCTTTGCAAATAACATACAACAAGTCACCTTTCCTTGGGTATGCCGCGTTAGTTCATCCATCACCAAAGCAAATAGAAACAAACTAATGGCTGATCCTTGGTGCAACCCCATCACGACTTGGAAGTGCTCCGTGTCTCCTCCGATATCCTTACTCGGGTCTTGGCTCCATCCTACAGGTCCTTAATCCCCCTAATGTAAGACACAAGTACACCTCTAGCCTCCGAACATCTCCATAGAACCCCTAGAGACTTTGTTGTATGTGTTTTCTAAGTCAATGAATACCATATGTAAGTTCGTCTTTCTCTCCCTATACTACATCAATCTCCTTACGGGATGAGATGTATGGCTTTGTAGTGGAACATTTCGACATGAATCCAAATTGGTTATCGGTAGTAGACACACCCCTCCTCATCCTCTCCCAAACTTTCATATTGTGGCTTAGCAACTTAATACCCCTATAATTGTTGCAATTGTGAATATCCTTGTTCTTGTACAATGAGATCATATTCCACTTCCATTCTTCAGGCATTTTAGATGTCCTAGAAATGATGTTAAACAACCCAGTTTGCTACTCCATACCCGCTTTACCTGCACTCTTCCAAATGTGAGAAGTATAGAAGAAAAATATTATTGAATCGTATCTACATTATTACATTGAGACTGTATTTATAGACACTACATTAGACTCCTTTTCCAACTAGAATTCCTATATATTTTCTGATTCATATTCTAACACTGCCCTCAAGTTGGTTCATGCAAATCATATGTACCTAGCTTGTTACAAATGTAATTAATACGAGGACCAGTGAGAGACTTGGTGAAGATATCTGCAAGCTGATCATTTGACTTCACAAATTTTGTAACAATATCTCCTGAGAGTATCTTTTCTCTGACAAAGTGGCAGTCAATCTCAATGTGCTTAGTCCTTTCTTAAAATACTGGATTTGATAAGATATGAAGGGCCGCTTGATTATCACACACAAGTTCCATCTGATTGAATTAGCCAAATTTTAGCTCTCATCAACTGTTTGATCCAAACTAGCTCACAAGTTGTTGAAGCCATTGCTCGATATTCTGATTCTGCACTAGATTGAGCAACCACACTCTATTTCTTTCTCTTCCACAACACCAAATACCACTCGCATGCAAAACAAACATCTCATCAACCATAGCGTGCCTCCATCCAGAATGAGAAAGTGTTTCATCTGTAGTCTAAGGAATGGAAATAGAGGACAAAGACGACGTAAAGGCATAATGGGGTGATGATAGATGATGATAACTCAAGAAAGTATAATATGGGTTAGCATTTCGAGTGGATCGTATACCTTTTTGAAGTGCAAGCGGTTGGCTTGGATGAGACAAGTTCGCAGTAGGAGCAGGGCCCGACGCATGACATGAATCATCTAGGACTAGTGCTGGACGCGGACGACGATTATAAGTTAGGAGTAGTGGCACTGCAATTGGAGATGTAGAAGTAACCGTAGATTCCTCAAAAGTCTGTACAGGGCTACATGCAAAACCTGAGGTTGAGGTATGGGTAAGATCACAGATACACCAAGATGATCAGAAGATGTATAGTAAGGTTCAGATTCAAAGAATGTGACATCGGCGGACATAAGGTATTGATGAAGATCATGTGAATAACAACGATACCCTTTTTGAATTTGAGAGTAACCAAGAAAAACACATTTGAGGGCATGAGGGGCTAATTTATTTTTTCTTAGGGCTAAGTTATGAACGAAACATGTGCTCCCAAAGACACGAAGAGGGATAGAGTAGAGATGTGACTGAGGAACCAATATGGAATGGGGAACTTGATTTTGAATAGAGGATTAGGGCATTCTATTTATTAAATAACAAGACGTAAGGACTACATCTCCCCAAAAACGCAATAGAACATGGGATTCAAGGAAAAGAGTACGAGCGGTCTCAATGAGATGCCTATTTTTCCTTTCTGCTACACCATTCTATTGAGGAGTGTATGGACAAGTAGTCTAGTGAATAATGTCTTGGTGAGTCATAAACTCCTGAAATTGGGAGAATAAGTATTCTAAGACATTATCACTACGAAAAGTACAAATAGAAACACCAAACTGATTTTGTATTTTAGCAAATAAACTTTTGAATATAGAAAATAACTCAAAACGATCTTTCATTAAGAAGACCTAAGTACATCTTGAATAATCATCAATGAAACTAACAAAATAACAAAATCCTAAGGTTGAACTGGCTCTAGGGCCCCAAATATCAGAATGAACTAATGAAAAAATTGACTCTAAATTACCCTCAGCACTACGTGAAAATGTAGCACGAGTGTGTTTCCCAAGTTGACATGACTCACAATCTAATGTGGATAAACTAGACAAACTAGGCACCATCTTTTGTAGCTTGGATAAACTCGGATGTCCTAAATGTTTGTGGATTAGGTCTGGAGGATCTGTAATGGAGCGTGCTGTAAAGGAATTTGAAGAGGTAAGATAGTAAAGGCCTTGTGATTTATGTCCTCTGCAAATCATCTTTCACGTACTGCAGTCCTACATGAGAAAAAAATCATCAAAAAATGTTATGCCACATTGTAAGGCACGTGTCAAACGACTAACAGATGCCTGATTAAAAGGAGAACCAGGGGCATAAAGAATAGAGTCTAGAGTGACAGAAGATAGGGGTTTGGCTTTTTCAACTCCTTCTGGTTTTGTTTGGATCCGATTAGCTAAAGTAATAGGAGGAAGAGATTGTGAATAAACAATATCAGGCAAAAGTGATTTGTTACTAGAAATATGATTAGAAGCGCCTGATTCCATTATCCATGATCCAATAGTACTAGACTGTGAAACACAAGCAAAAGATTTGCCCGTAACAGAAACATTAGGTTGAGCAATTGAAGCTACTTGCGTAGGTGTTTGCTTACTTGATCGATACTGAAGGAACTCATCATATTTTGTGTGAGCAATATGAATAATATTATTGGAGGGTCGATCAGGCTCAACAACTTGTGGAGATTTCTGCTTACTTGCACGATTTCGAAGGAAATCATTATATTCCTTTAGAGCAATGGGATCATAGCTGGGTAGTGGTCCATGCAAGGTGTAACATATGTCACGAGCGTGTCCAAGTTTATGACAATAACTACACTTGGATCGAGGTTTTCCAAAAAGTCCTCGCCTATTGTCCATAGAATGATATGTTCGTTTTTCTATGGTTTGAGATGCGAGAATAGAGGAGTCAATAGTGGGTGATGAAACTTCTGTGTGACTCGGAGGCGCGGCAAGACGAAGTAGACGAGAGAATAATTCATCAATTGAAGGAATCGTAGGACTGGCTAGAACCTGGTCACACACAAAATTATGGTCAGTGGGAAGTCCAGCAAGTGTAAGAACTAGAAACAATATTTGCCTTGGCTCTTGTTGCTTTTCCATGTTTGTAGTGATAGGCATCAACGTTTCAAATTCCTCCATGACGGTCTGTACTTGTCCCAAGTAAGTAGACATATCGGGTTCTTGCTTCTTTAAGTTGGTCATCCGAGATATCACATCATAGAATCGAGATATGTCGTTAGTGTATAAAGCACGTGCCTTTTCCCAAACTAAATAACATGTCTGGAATAGGCGAAACAAGGGCATCAACTTTGAATCAATAGAGCGCCATAGGAGACTACATAATTGGGCATCCACTTTCTCCCATTGTGCTTTGGGATTTGCACCTTCGTCATTAGACTTTGTCTTTTCATCTACCACACAAGCATTGTTTGTTAAGTGATCTTGAACACCTTGACCCTTGCACCACAACTCAACTGAAGAAGCCCAAGCAAAATAGTTTGAACTTCCCATTAATCGTTCTGAAGTGATTATAGGGCTTGAACTTCCAATCCCCATATTTTTGGAGCCAAAAACATCACACCCGAAAGGTTTTTTTTTTCCTTTTCTAAATTTGACTTGAAAATAGTAAGAGACTTGCTGGAAACTGCCGGAATCTGCCTACAGTGGTCTGAAAATTCTGATTTCGCTGGGAACTTCCTGAAAATCGTCGGAATTTTCATCAAAACCCTAATTCCGGTGATCGAATCTAGAGAAAACAGGATGGATTTTTATCGGAAATACTGGACAACCCCATCAGAAAAAAACAACTCGAAAAAAATGACAAGAGCAGCCTTCATGCGCCGGCGCATGACCCAAATCTCACCAGAAAAATTCCACCTTCGAACGGCGCATGAGGGATTGTTTTCTGGTGGATCTAGTTGGGGTTTGATCTCCTAAGCTCCCCGAGCCTCGTGATGGTGTTGGCTTTTACACAACACCTTCAGAACGAAAGATGACATAAATCAGCCCTAACTGTCCGGAATTTGACACGGTGACTTAAGTTTCTCACCAATGCTTTGATACCATGTGAGAAATATAGAAAAAAAATATTATTGAATTGTATCTACATTATTACATCGAGACCCTATTTATAGACTCTACATTAGACTCCTTTTCCAACTAGGATTCCTATTCTGACACCAAAAATTTCACTGGACCTGTCTGGCTCTGTCGCCCTTCCCCGTCTCATCCTACTAATAACCTCCTCAAACGTTATACCCCTACAATACTTTTTTTTTTTATAAAGGTAACTTTATATTCAGGTCAAAACTCATCAGCAAAGCATTATGAGGTGGGATTTACACCCCCCAGGGGTTAGTTTCAAAAGCCGAAACTGGGCAAAAACTTTACAATTGAGCTATAAAATCCACTAAGCTATCTACCTCCCCACCAAATCCTGTTTACACCAAAAATACAGCAAGCTCAAGCTATTCATCTTGATTTTTTGAGTGTTGTTAAGTTTCCCATCATGTGATCTTTCATTCCTTTCCTTCCACAATGTCCACCAAATGCAGGCTGGGATGCACTTCCACCGGTCTTCTTTGGATCTTCTTCTTCTGCCCACTCCTTCCCACTGTCTCAGCAAATCTAAAGTAGTCTTACCCAGTTAACTCCAAGTATACATAAGAACATGTCCCACAGATTTACAGCTGTTCTGCAGTGTAAGAAAAGGTGACTGTTAACTTCTGCCTCTTCCCCACACATGTAACACCTTGAGCAAATTTGTATACCTCTTCTTTGTAACACTTCATGGGTTAGACATGCTTTCCTGATTGCCAACCAAGTGAAACCTGAAACCTTGTGAGGGATCTTGATTTTCCAAATTAGTTTCCAAGGCCATTCCATTTCCATAGTCTGATTAGAATTTAAACTCCAGTAACTAGACTTCATAGTGAAAATCCCTTTCTTTTGCATCTTCTAGATTGGAGTGTCAGGACCTTCAGTTACACCTGGAAATGCATTTAGTGTCTGTAGTAATTTTGCTACTCTATTAATCTCCCAGTCATTTAAAGCCCTCCTAAAGATCAAATCCCAACCTTGAGGGCTCCACACCTGTGCCACAGTGTCCATCTGTTGTAGACTCAATATATAAAGATCTAGGAACATGATCTTCAAATTCTCTTCTCCTAACAAGAGTTCATTCTAGAAACTGGTTTTCACCCCATTCCCAATCCTAAAGGATAGATTGGGGATAAAAGATGGCCACAGTGATTGTCTTCCAAACAGAACATCCAAAAATACCATTTGCTTTTTCAGTGATCCAATTGTTTTGGAGACCATATTTATGTGATATGAATCTCCTCCACAAAGCCAGATCTTCACTACAGAACCTCCATAGCCATTTCTTCAATAAGCTGACATTCTGCGTACTCAACTTTTTTATACCCAAACCACCCTGAATTTTGTTTAGTGTCACTACATCCCATTTAACAAGATTATACCCAAGCTTCTCTTTATTTCCCTGCCACAGGAAGATTCTTCTTGATTTGTTGATTTTCTTCTCTATACTTCTTGGTATTGGGAATAAGTTCATCGTATAAGTAGGGAGTGCATCCATCACTGATTTGATAAGAGTTATTTTGCCTCCCAAGGATAGATACTGGATTTTCCATCTTGACAGCTTCCTCTCACATCTTTCTAGTACTTCATTCCAGACTTCCACCTCTTTGTTCTTTGCACCAAGGGGCATTCCAAGGTATTTTGTTGGGAGGGAGGCTACCTGACATCCTAAGTTCTCAGCAAGCACCTTCATATTTGCCACCTGGTTAATTGGGTATAAACAACTTTTATGCCAATTGACATGCAGTCCTGATATTCCTTCAAAGATGGTTAAGATGGCCCTCAAGTGTCTTATTTGGTTAACTTCAGCTCCACAGAAAACCAATGAGTCATCTGCATATAACAGGTGTGAGATCTCCATAACCTCTCCCCTATTTGCATTTGCACAAAAACCTTGCAGCCACCCATTCTCACTTGCTTTCCTGATCATGGAGTTGAGGCCCTCCATAGCTAAGATAAATAGGAATGGTGACATAGGGTCACCTTGTCTCAAACCTCTTTGTGACTGAAAAAACCTTTGGGATTGCCATTAATGATAAGGGAGAACTTCACAATAGATATACAAGTCTCAATCGAGTTGATCCATTTATTTCCAAATTCCATATCTCTCAAAATCTTCATGAGGAAGGACCAATTTACATGGTCATAAGCCTTCTTAATGTCCAGTTTGCATAAGACTCCAGGTAGATTTTGCTTCACCCTACAGTACACTAATTCATTTGCTAGCATTGATGCATCCATTATCTGCCTACCCTTCAGAAAAGCCATTTGGTGCTCATCCACCAATACCCAAATGACCTTCTTCATTCTTTCATTCTTTCTGTGAGAAGCTTGGCTATAATTTTGTATACTCCACCAATCAGACTTATTGGTCCGAAGTCTTTCAACTCTTTTGCTCCATGCTTTTTAGGAATTAAGGCTACGAAAGTGGCATTGAATGATTTCTCAAAAGTTTCCTTTTGGTGAAAGTTATGAATTGTCTGCATCAAGTCCTCCTTCAAAGTCTCCCAGCAGACTTTGAAGAAACTCATGGTGACTCCATCAGGCCCAAGTGCCTTGTCACCATTACAGTGTTTGATTATATTTAGCACTTCATCTTCCCGGAAAGGTCTTTGTAACCATTCTTGTTCCTCTTGGGATATTCTAGGACAATTCACATACTCAAAAGAAGGCCTCCATAGCTCTGTTTCAGTATAGAGTTTTTTATAGAACTCAATCATATTCAACTTAATGTCTTCTGGCTCTTTGACCTCCTCTTCGCTGATTATTAGTCTGTCTATATTATTATATCTCTTATGAGCAATAGCCATCCTTTGGAAAAACCTAGTATTGTTGTCTCCTTGTTTCAACCATAGAATCCTAGATTTTTGTCTCCACCTAGACTCCTCAATCTTTGCCAGTTCTTCCAATTCTACCAAGATTGTAGCCCTCACCATCAGCTCATCCTCTGTCAGAAGTCTTGAATCTTGTGCCAGATCAATGTCAGCTAATTCAGATAACAACTTGTTCTTCTTGGTGCCTAGATCCCCACCTACTTGTTTACTCCATTCTTTGAGTTTCTGTTTCAGCAACTTCAGTTTCATACTGAGCTTGCAGTCAGGGCAGCCTTCAACTACAAACTCACTCCACCAACTATCAACTAGCCCCTTGAAACCATCCACTTTGAGCCACCAATTCTCGAACTTGAAGTAGGACTTATTCTGCCACCAGTCCCCACATTGTAGCATAATAGGGCTATGATCAGATGTCACTCAAGGCATTATCGTCTGCCTAACATTTTTGAAGGTTTCTTCCCATTCCCTTGAATATAAGAATCTGTCTAACCTGGCTGCACTGTGGTGGTTTTCCCCTCTGAACCATGTAAAATTCCCACCTTTTAATTGAGGGTCGTGTAATTCCATCTCCTCAATCCAGTTAAAAAAATCTTTCATCATATTTGTGATCCTACTGCATCCTCTTCTTTCTGCCATGACTCTAACTGTGTTAAAGTCTCCACATGTGACCCATGGACCATCACAAATAGTTCTAACTGCAGCTATTTCCTCCTAGCAAAGTAGCTTCTCATCCCTGGTATGGGGAACATACACTCCAACTTCTGTTGTCCCACATCATTAGGACACCCCCACAGCTACCCTCAGCTTCCAGGTATCCACATTTCATCCATCCGCATGACCATAATTGCTTAGCCATTACTTCAACTTCCTTGCTGATCTTTGTTTCTTGCAAGAAGTAGACATCCGCTTTCCATTTTTGCATTAGACTCTTCACCATTATTCTCTTCTTTTGATCATTTAGCCCCCTTACATTCCATGTCAATAGTTTGACTTCCATTTAAAAGTTAAACTTAAATTCCTCCCCCTGCTCCTGCTGCCTTCCACTTCTTCATTAAGGTTAGATTTTAAATTTTTTAGTTCATTTTTCCCAATTCTGCTCTTTGGAGTAGACATTGCCTTACCAGACCCCTTATTATCCAACATTGATTTCCTCTCATCGATCTTCATTAACAGGGCTATGGTTTCTTTTTCGAAGCCTTCGAAAGCTACCCCATAGGTATTGCTCAGCTCTAGGATATGAGAATTGACCCAATTTGATGCTTCTGTCTCGATAATTTCTTGAGAACTTGGGAATTGAATATTGACTGGGTCAGCCTCATGAATCTGCTGTATCTGCAAGTTTTGTTCTGCCTCTTGCATGATATTAGTTCTTATTTCGGATTCTTTTCCTTTCTTGGAGCATTCTCGATTACGAGTCGTTTCCTGGTTGAAACGTTTTTCGCATCCCCTTCTTTTTGCCCCATCATGTCATCCTCCACCTCGACTTCTTTTTCCCAGTTTTGGAAACTTGCAGGAACTTAGATGCCAGGTCTTTAATTTCTCGAAGATCTTTCTCCCCCTTCGTGCCTCTCTAACGTGAGAAATCATTTAGACTTTTGGGCTTTTTAGTATTATCAGTTGGATCTGGCTGTTTATGATGTTGATTGTGTTTTGGGCCTTGTTTTAATAAGGGCGAGAACCGGCCCAAATTTGCCATCAAATTTGAATTAGAAGTGGGCCCAGGCCCTTTGTCCTTTACTGCCACCCCACGTGTTTTAAAGCTGGCAGCCCCATCAGTCCTTCTATTAGCCACTGGATAATTCCTCGAGAACTGCTGGATAATAGGGGGCGACTCACTTTCTTCTCCAACAACGTATCTCGCCGGCAACTCTGTCCACAGTTGCATGGAGAAGGAAATTCCGGCATTGAGGATTGTCACCTCCTTCGGGATCCTCGAACAGTCGCCTTCAACCCTAATTCTTGCCCATTTAAGGTGATTTCTTAGTTGCGTCTCTTCCTCTGTTTCGACCCAACCCTCGCAAAAATCTCCAATGGATTTGAAGATTGTCTGCGACCATAGATGCAGTGGGAGGCCTACAATTCTAATCCAGGTCAAGCTTGGCCCATTCTCTCTGTTTGAGGCCACTATTGTTGGTGTCCACTAGTCCAAACGGACTTTTGTGTTACACCAAACCTAATCCCCTACAATCACTTGTTCAGCCGTATCTCTTGTCGCAAACTCGAACAAGAATTTTCCACCCCCCATCTCGTAAGTATTCAAACCATGAGTTTGTCTCCAGTTCCTGTTGGTCCAACCCCTCACTTCCAACAGGGTAGGTACGGTCATATCCCTTCCTTCAAAGCTTCCAACTAAGCTTCTTTGTAGGACTTCATTATGGGTATTCGGGGCATCATTAATGCGAATGATTTCCTGATCCTTCTCCTTCATTAATGTTGCTCTAACATTAACTCCATCTCCTTTACTGTTTGACCATTTAAAGCTCCTAACCGCCTCTGCAAAAGAGACATTGCTATCTACTCGTCTCTGTTTCATTCTGTTTTCCTCCACTCTATGTCTAGCGAGAAAACTCCCTATTTTATCTGCAAAGATGTCCCATCCTGAGTTAAAAGACAACTCAGGGATGATTATAACGGACCTCCTTCTACCTCTTATATTTATCAGGCTAAAGTATCTGCCGTGTTTGATGAAATTCCTAGCACAGAAAATTTCTGAGAGGGATTCTGTTTTCTTCCACCTTCTGACGGAATTTCCTTTTTCCTTTGAAGCTTCCTGCAAGATCTGGGTGATCCATATCATAGACCTCTTGCT
>JAJOOH010014090.1:0-25661 GCA_029582605.1 Solanum gracilifrons | reverse complement strand
GGCATTTTTGCTTTCAATAAGTAAATTATAAAGAAATTTTAATGAAAATATGTATAAGATCTTTAAAATTGTTTATAAAAATAATATATTAAGTATGTGTATTAATAAAATATATGTATATAATTCATCGGTTCGGTTCGGTTCGGTTATTTCTTCGGTTTTTTCGAATAAAACCATAACCAAACCAAATACTACCGGTTTTCAAAAATCTAAAACCAAACCAAACCAAACCCAAATAAAATTGGTTTTATTTTATCGGTTTGGTTTGGTTTTTCGATTTGGATCGGTTTTTATCCAAACTGTAAACACCCCTACCGACAACTAATCAGAGTTAGCTATCTGACTACAGTTATTCTAATGTCAGCTTTTTTTTAATCTTTTTTTTTCAGATATTGTATAAAGTACAAATTAAATAGACTCAAACTTTTGTATCCAACCTATTTTTGACCTGTGAAAATATGAACGCGTTGAGTTATAACTCATTTGTTAATTTGTGCAGTTTCTAATCTGTCCAAATTCAATTGAACTCACTTGTTTGCTATCACACTGAGTTTGACTATATCGATGAAGTCGTGAAGGTAAAGCTAACGAAGAAACTAGCAAGTAAACGTATCAAAATCGACTAAACTAAAAATAAAAAGTAAGATTTAATACAACTAATTCAACGTTGCATTTCTATTATTCAAATAAACAGGAGAGAGAGAGAGAAAAAGGGAAACCCAAGTACACTTTTTTCTTGATAAAATTAAATACAACTAGGTTTAGATATCCTGAATAGAAATCAACACACCATACTTAATTCTACTTATTCATCATTGAGTACTTCAAATTAAAAGGCCATTTCTAAGTATTTTTTAGTGCCTTTATTTTGCTCTAAATGCTTTGTCAAATGGTGCATTAATTCTGCATCATTGTCCTCATATGTTGATGAGTTCAACCACCAACAAGGTGCATTAATACCGAAATGTATAAAATGACTAATTGTATATCGAATCAAATGGCAAAAAAAGGGATGTTTGCTGCGAATTACAATTAAAATAAACTATGACTATAACATTTAATTTGAATTAATAGTTTGCTCATACAATTTTCCCTACTTTGTTTTCCCTAAATAGATATCTTGCACCCAATACGGGCCTTTAAGGGAGTTGGAAACGTGGGCTCAAGATGAGTGGTGGTTAGAAGTGGCAAAAATGGCCCAAGCCCATTTAACCCATTGTTGCTTAATGTTGTTTATGATAGTGATTTTTAGTGGCTTAATTTATTATTTTTCTCTAACTATGAAATAGTGATCACTAAGTTATTCAAGAAAATGCAACAATTAACAGAAGGTGCCGTCTTAAATTAATGACACAAATATTATCATTAATTTTTCCCAAAGATATTGAATTTAATATACTATTAACTGTACATATGCAGTATTATGTATTGTGATTATATGGTTATACCTAATTACTGGCTTACATGTTATAATTAAATTATGTAAAACATTTTGTTTATCCAAGTAGGTCTACATTTGAAAATTTGTAATGAGATCGTTGAATTTTTGTTGTTGCTTTAATTAACAGGGTAAATGGTGTTTATTGATGTCTATTTTTTGGTATATCTTGGAAATTTATATTTGCGACAAAATATAACAACTAAAATACATGTAATCAATATTAAATATTCTTATAGCTATGTAATTATGAATTATGAAAAATTTCCTAAAAATAAAAAACAAAAATTGGGTCAAATTGGGAGGTTCTCATTAGATTCAATCCAACGTGCTTAAATTTCCAAAGTGTTCATTTGCTAGAGTCCAGAGCCAAAAGGGTAACTTTTTTCCGCTAAAAATTATAAATGGTATATTAATTGTTTTTTTAACCAAAACGGTAAAACTACTACTGAGGGAGCGATATATCTTAACACCGTATACGCTGTTAAAAACTTTATTTAAAATCGCTGCTGGAGCAGCGATTTTGTCCAATTTTTTTTTTATATAAAATCGATGCCTCAGTAGCGTTATCCTAAAAAAAAATTAATTAATCTTAACTCGCTGCTTCAGCAGCGTTTTTGCAAAAAAAATAAAAAATAAAAAATTCCAACTTGAATTCGCTGCAATGGCAGTAATTTTCAACTTCGTTTTTGCAAAAAAAAATGAAAAAATAATAATCTTCAACTTGAATTCGTTGCAATGGCAGCAATTTTCCAACTTTTTTAAAAAAAATTATCTTTGTTTTGGCAGCAATTTTCCTTAATGTTTAAAGAAAAAAAATGGATAAGGCAGCAATTTTAAAAAAAATAAAATTAGAAAAACGATGCTGAAGCAGCGATTTTAAGAAAAAAATTACTTTTTTTTTTGACAAAATCGATGCTCCAGCCAGGGGCGACTCAACAACATTGGGGGCCTAAAGCGAAACTTAAGAGAGGGCCCCTAATATTTTTTTTACATCATATATACTTTATTTAAAATTTACTTTTCTAACTATTTTAAATGTGAAGTTATTAGGTACTATTTTATTATCAATTTTATTAAAGAAGATTTAATCAATTTTAATTTCGAAAAAACTTTTTCGGCTGAGGCAATGATTACATGAACCGTTAACATTATTCTATAAGCAATATGTGTATTGAAAAAGAATCAAGTCGTTTTATTTGATTGAATATTTTCATTAGACTTCTACTTGTATTATTTCTCTTAACACTTTCAATTCAAAAAGTAAATCTAAACCATCAATATCATAATAACTATTATGCGTTAAAGAATGTTCAAGGTTAAGACAATATTTTTTTAAAATTCTCATCATCTAGTGATCTCAATATTTTACCACTAAATAAGAAATCAAAAATATTTTTATATGGTTCAATTGGTTCAAATCTATTTTGAAGTGAAAAAACAGTTTGATCTAAAGTAATCAACTCTAAAAGATTCTTGAAGGAACTTTGTGATTTCTTTAACCATATTTTCATCAATTTGTTTCTTACGAAATTCAGGTTTATATTCATCTCACATGCAATTTCCTTAGTATAAATCATAAAACTCATATTGCATATAATTTTCTTTAAAAAATAATATATATAAGTAATATTATTTTTTTAAAATGGAGGCCCCAAAAAATATGGGGCTCCAAGCAATGACTTTAGTGGCCTAGGGGTTAAGACGGCCCTGGCTCCAGCAGAGATTTTGAATGAAGGCTTTAACAGTGCCCGACATACGTTAAAAGATATCGCTCCCTAGGGAGCGATTTTACCGTTTTGGTAAAAAAATAAAATTGGTCTACCGTTTATGTTTTTTTGAGAAAAAATATTGTCCTTTTGGCTCCGGACTATTATCTAGTGAATTATATACGCACGCTTCATACAAACCTAATAAACAAAATATATGTCTATATTTGATGTTATATCTAATTAATAGATACTTATTCCTTTGTTTCAATTTATGCAACACATTTTGAATTTTGAGATTTAAACAAGTCTATATTTTACCGTAAATTTTTTGTATGTTTTAAATAATTGGAATTGTCAATTATTGTGATTTATATTACTTTTTACGTAGTTTACAAATATATAAATTTCATTTTTTAAAAAATTGAAGATTCCATGAGTAAATTCTCAGTCAAACTTAAATTGTTTGACTCTCAAAAAATAAAATGTATTACTCCCTCTGTCCCAATTTATGTGACACTTTTCATTTTTCGAGAGTCAAACAGTTTAAGTTTGACCGGGAATTTGCGCATGGAATCTTCAACTTTTTTGAAATGAAAGTTATATATTTGTAAACTACGTAAGAAGTACTAGAAGTCACAAAAATTAATAATTCAAACTATTAAAAATATTTATGAAAAATTTACGGTCAAAGATAAACTTGTTTGAATCTCGAAATCCAAAAAATACCACATAAAATGAGGCGGAGGGGAGTACATAAATTGAGAAAAAAAAGTACTCCCTCCGTCCCATTTTATGTGGCACTTTTCGAATTTCGAGATTCAAACTAATCTATCTTTGACCATAAATTTTTCATAGATTTTTTAAACATTTTGAAATATCAATTATTGTGACTTATAGTACTTTTTACGTAGTTTACAAATATATAAATTTCATTTTAAAAAATTTGAAGATTCCATACGCAAATTATCGGTCAAACATAAATTGTTTGACTCTCGAAAAACAAAAAGTGCCACATAAAATGGGACAAAGAGAGTAATAAATATTTGTACATGAATTTTCAGTTATTTAATTAGTTATAATAAATTTACGTGATTTGATGCAGACAAAAGATTGGAAGTTTTTCTTGTCTCTTCGATTGAGAAAACTTACTGTTGTTGAGTGTACACTGAATAAAATTTGTTTAGAGTGTATAATAGTTCGTAAATTACACACAAAAAAAAATTATATCATACATTTGATGCGATGAACTCAATTGAAAACACATGGTAGGGAAAATCAATCTATGATCTCCTTTACGTAATATCACTTGTTGTATTAACTTATCACGATCTAGACCGTCATAATTGACACCACACTAACCCTTTGGTGGGAAAACCATTACTACTAACCAACTAACCCCAAAGCTAGACATTTAAACAATGGAAGCAGATTTAAATGCAGAAATAAATTGGAGTTCCCATAAACTTTGAAAGTTCATCTAACAACTAATGTGGAAGTAACCTTAGAACATGAAAGTCATTGTACCAAAACATCTAAAGTTCAATAAGTCTAAGAAAAAAGGGTACAACCTCAACTAACATAAGAAATATCTAAATAGTCTACATCCGAAGGGAATGGACTAAACATTAGAAAAAACTCCATGACAGCCTGAAAGAACTGGCTCACCCTTGAAATCCGGTCTCGATCATTGATCTCCTAGTTGTGGCCTATCAATAGCCTGTAAGATTAAATACTTTAATACATATCAGGATCTTGAACACGATAATCTTACATAGAGATCGTTAGGGGCACATACATGATGCGAAAGACATCATCACAGAGAGAAGCGAAAGCGTTAGTCGTAAATTGGTTTCTACCTCCTTGCCCTAGCCTTACGTTACCACAACAGTCAGTGATGGAATTATTGTAAAAAATATGTGATAACCCTAATGGGTGGAGGGAGGACCAATTTATAGAGCTTATGACTTAATCTGATACATCCATCAAGTAACCAATGTACGGATGAGATCTATTCCTTATTAAATATTATTTATGGTATTATTTATGGTATTACTTGGGTTACAAGTAAACTTGGGACATAAGTAAGAAATAATTAATAATAATTCTTACATTCTCTCACTTGCCCAATGACCATGTAACATTAATATTTCATAAACATTAGTTGTGCGTATAATAAATCTCTTCTATAATGTTCATCATACATACCACAATATAACAAACTACTAATGCAAGTTATGGCGGTTGTACATAAATTTTAAGCTACATATTTTCTTCCATATACTACTACATTAGCAACTCATCATACTAGGTTCATAAGCTATAAAAAATATAACATTATGGTCCACAATAATGTCTCATGGAGACTTATCTTGTAATATCTCAAAACAATAATGTATACACCATTATGAGAAACAAGAAATTTATTAATGTATATATCAGAAACACATAATTTGAGTTCACTGTGTAAAAAAATCATAAATGTATTAATCATAAGTACAACCAAGATCCATTCTTTGAACATGTTCTTTAAATGTCTTTGGTTGTAAGCCTTTTGTTAACGGATCTGCAATCATGAGATCAGTTCTAATATTCTCAAGTAACACTCTTTGTTTCTGAACTTCTTCCTTGACAGTAAAGTACTTTAATTTCATAGGTTTGGCACATTTGGAGTACTTATCGTTCTTGGAGAAGAATATTGTTGCAGCATTATCACAATAACTTTTCACCGGCTTGGCAATGGTGTTGACAACCCAAGTCCTGAAATAAAGTTCTGTAGCCATAATGCATGAATTGTGGCTTCATAACATGCCACAAACTTTCTTTCCAGTCTTTTTCATTAATCAATTCCAAGATTACTTTAATATCTTCCTAGCATTCCGACCACAAAAATAATATCCGGTCTTGTGCAATTTTGAACATACATCAAACTTCCAACAATAGAAGATGAAGGAATTGATTTCATTTCTTTTCGTTCTACATCATTCTTTGGGCATTGCATGATATTAAATTTGTCCCATTTTTTGAATAGGAACGATTCTTGCTAAACAATTGTTCATGTTAAATCTTTCTAGAACTCTTTCGATATAGCCGGTTGAGACAGTACCAATAATCCTTGTGATCTATCACAAAATATTACTATCCATATCACATAGGATGTCTCACCCATATTTTTCATTTCAAAGTTCATAGAGAGAAAGTCTTTCATCTCACGCAATATGCCTAAATCATTAGCAGCAAGTAAAGTGTCATCAACATACCGGACTAAAAATATAAACTTACTGCCTTTGATCTTTTGGTATATGCACCGATCAACGATAATTTCCTTAAATCCAAAAGATGTTATGGTATCATTAAACTTTATATACCATTGTCGTGAGGCTTGTTTTGAGTCCATATATTGACTTCTTTATCTTACACACCATTTGATCTTTTTCTTTAATTTCGAAACCCTCTGGTTGGTCCATAGAAACATCCTCCTCGAGATCTCCATTAAGAAAGGCAGTTTTCACATCCATTTGTTGTAACTCTAAATCATAATGAGCTACCAAAACCAAAACAATTCTTAATGAGTCTTTCTTTGAGACCGGTGAAAAAATCTCTTTATAATCAATGCCTCATTTATTAGTGTATCCCTTGGCAACAAGTTTGGCTTTATATCGTTCAATAATACCATTTGAATCGTGTTTGGTCTTGAAGACCCATTTGCACCCGATTCTTTTAGAACTTTCTGGTAATTGAACGAGATCCTAGACTTTGTTGTATTCCATGGATTTTAACTCTTCATTCATAACATCAATCCATTTATTAGACTCAGTGCTTTCTATGGCCTGTGAAAATGAAACCGAATCTTTATTAATTCCAATCTCAAAATCTGACTCTTGCAAATAAATCACATAATCATTTGAAATGGGCAATTTTCTTTCTCTTTGAGATTTTCTTAATGGCACTGTTTGTGATTCATTTGCGTTAGATACTTGTGAGTTAGTTCCTTCTTGAAGTGTTTCACCCAAATGTTGTTCAACATTGATAAAGTGATCTTCAACAAGAGGAACAACATTTGTTATTGGTGTGGAAGTAGGTACATTCATGGGCAATGAAATATTTACCCTTACCTCATTAATTTTACACTTTGTTGTTCAACACTCCACTAACTTCACCATTCTCAATGAATTTTGCATTACCGGTTTCAACAATTCTCGAACTATGATTTGGACAGTAAAACCTATACCCTTTAGATTTCTCTGGATAACCAATAAAGCAACCACTTACCATTCGAGAATCTAATTTCTTTTCATGTGGATGATAACATTAGCTTCAGCTTGACAACCATAAACATGCAGGTGTCTTAAACTAGGCTTCCTTCTAGTCCACAGTTCAAAAGGGGTCTTTGTGTAACACCCCAGAAAATTTTTGAGCTAAGACCCGAACCTTTTTTCGTAGTGAGTGAGATTTTTGCAAGGAATTAAAAATTTCTGAAGCGTAAGGTCATTATATGTAACACCTTGAGTTCCAAAAAGAATTAAATTGGAAATAGCAAAATCTGAAACTTTGCAAGTTAAGCTAAGTATGAGTTTTGGGTCGACTTCAAATGACCATAACTCATATCTCAGGATGAGTTAGGTGTACTACCATATATCGTAGGGAATATCTTTGAATTATATTTCCAACGCCGCCGATTTTTCTAAGTTTCGAGGTCGGATGAGTGAGATATGGCCTTTTGAAGTTAGGCTGCCCAGTTAAGGAAAGTCAAAACCAGAAATAGTAAGGAGTATCTTGGTCTTTTCCTTATCCAAACAGATTTGATTCATTTTTAGTAATATTTTAGTGGTCTAATCTGATTAGGTTCAGTTTTATAATCCTAGTTTACGCCTAGGGTTTTAGTTGAGAGTTCAAGAAGAGAAAAGAGGAGAAGATCAAAGCGTTCGTCGAGAGTCTTGCGTTTTGTTGCGGATTTTCGCCATGGGTTAATCCCTAAGAGGTATGTAACCTTCCATAGTGTTGGGTTCTTTCACCCACACACCAATCATGATTTATTCAGCGTAATTTCGTTCTTGAAATTTAAAGATTAGAGTTCTTGATAAGTGTTCTTGAAGTTTCATTAAGTTTTGATGTAAGTTTCTGCTTGAGTCAATTTTAAACGATCATATCTCTTAGAATATTAAGATTTACGTGAGTCATAACCTATCCAATTAGAGGTAATTGAATCTACTTTTTGACCCCACAAATTTCACGTCAATCCAATATCTGAGTAAAAAATTATGACTATTTTAGTAACCTATACAGTGCTGTTACTAATTAGCCGACGGGAAAGTATTGAAAATAATCATTTTTGTCTTTTTACCTCCAAGAAAACCATCAGCGAATTTCTTGACTAATAAAAAGCTCAAAACAATCATATTTTCATCTTCACTCATGAAAATCATAATTTTTGGCTATAGAGATTTTAAGAAACTAACTCGAGAATCTCAAGAAAAGTTTTCTTAATTGTTTACCTTCAAGCTAGGGTTTCAAGGCTTCTAATCAAGTTCTTCTTCAAGATTCTTCATGAACCTTGTTTTTTTTCAAGTATGTAAGGTTATCATAGTGTTCGACTAGTTCATACTCACGCCCTACATCTACGTTTAAATCAGTAAAAGAGGAATCTAGGATTTTTCCCCTAGATTTGAGTATTCTTGAAATAAGTTGATTTTGAATTCTTGAGTTTGGGTTTCTTTTAAAAGTTTTATTCCTAATTATCGAATTGTTATATTGTTATTGAGATCCTCCATAAACATGAGATCATGAACATTGAATCCATAAATTCAAATTCAAGGAAAGTAAAGAGCCAAGTCTAGGAAGTTCTTAGAGTCTTTTCAAGAAGTCTTTTGCAAAATGCTTTTAACTTTGTTTTAAGACTTAAAGATCAAGTTGAGTAAAGAGTAAAGAGTAAAGAGTAAAGGTTTGAAGTTCATTTCTTCAAAGAAGTATATGGGAACTATGTATTCCCAAAGAGTTTAAAATGTTTTCATATTTAAATAAGAACGGAAACTGATATTTTCAAAGAGCTTTCAGGCTAGTTTTCAGAAAAGAGTAATCGTTTTCTAAATGCATCAAGAGAAGAAACTGAGATTTCCAAGATAGCCTTTGAGTTAAGTTTTTGAGCAATTATCTCAAATCAACAGAAAGAAGTATGTTTTTTAAACATAAAAGCTAGTATATTTTTGGGAGTAGTATTGAGCACCGATATGGGGGAGAGTTCAGACAACTCACACCCCCCATAAATCATGTAGCCATCATGGGTAGAAAAGGGTCATACTTTTTAGATGAACCCCTTTCACATAGACTAGTGGATCCATTAGTAGTTCAGGTCCTATACATTTGGCCGGGTATAGGATGCGCTGGCAGCGTGAGGTATATCGTTGTATCATCACTATAGCTCTTATGTGATGGTTGTCGGTTAAAGAAACTCCCACAGAAGTTATTGTATTTTTATATACATCATTTTATTTGTATTTTTACATACATTTTAGAGTTATGTTGTATCCTTGCATACACACAGAGTTGACAACATATTTTTAAACAGTTTGTTTCTTTATATTGCACTTGTTTAAAACTGCTTTATAATGAAATGAGTTCAGTTAAGTATTCATGAGTTGAGTATCCAGAGTTGAGTATTTCAATTCGAGTATCATATCTTTGAAGTTGAGTATCTAATCCTTGAGTTGAGTGTCTAATCTCTAAGTTGAGTATCTTATCCTTGAGTACTTCTGAGTTGAGTAAGTTTGAGTAGTTTTGAGTACCCTTAAGTATTCCTTGAGTTGAGTAAGTTTGAGAAGAGGTAGGTATGTTTCATTTCTATCAAGTTTCAAGCTTATGTTTATGTTTTAGAATTCCTCTTACATGCTCTACATTCCACGTACTGAGGCATTTGGCCTGCATCTTCTCATGATGCAGACACGGGTATTCAGGATCATCAACATGAGCTTCGTTGATACATCCGAGAGTTTGAGTTAGCTATGGTGAGCCTCCTTGCTTCCGGGGGATTTCATTTGCCTTTCAGTTATATAAGTTGTTAGGATGTCGTAGGTCTTGTCCCGACTTTCATCTTTATCAGTTAGAGGCTTCATAGATAGTCAGTATAGTTGAGAAGTTTGTATCATTTATTTTATTAAATGTTTTAAAGACTAAAGTTGCCTTTTTATGGCGAGTTGTATATATTTATTATACAGAGTTTTCTTTGGACTTAAAGTTTGTATTTAGGTTTTATGAACTTTTATTTCAGTTTTTAAGCTTTGTATGCTTGAATCAGTTTTCCTCTTGTAGTCAGTCAGGATGAGGGTTTGCTTGGGGACCAGCAATGGTCTTCGAGTGCCGGCCACATCCAGGGTGTAGGCTCGGGTCGTGATACTTTGGAACTGCCTTACTAGGAGTTCAATAAATATGCAGCGGTTTTTAAGAGCATATATCCACAATGATTTGGGTAATGAGGAATTACTCATCATACTCCTAACAATATCCATAAGTGTTCGATTACGCGTTTCAGCAACACCATTTTTGTTGAGGTGTTCCTGGCATAGTATACTGTGCACATATGCCATGTTATTTGAGAAATCTTGCAAATAGACCTAGACATTGTCCTGATTCGTTATACTTTCCATAACATTCACCACCTCTATCTGACCTAATGATTTTTCACTTTTATCTAATTGTCTTTCAACCTCATTAACGTACACTTTGAGAGCGTCCGCTGCTTGAGATTTTCCTTTCAACAAATAGATAAATCCATAACGTGAAAAATCATCTATAAATGTGATAAAATATTTTTCTCCACCAAAATACGAAACATCAAAGGGTCCGCAAATATCAGTGTGTATAATTACAAGAAGTTGAGTGCTCCTTGTGGAACCTTTCTTAGTATGCTTGGTTTGTTTTTCTTTAGTGTAATCCAAACAATATATCAAGATTAATAAAATTCAGATTCAGAAGAATCTCATTCTTTACTAATCTTTTTAATCTTTCTTTGGATATATAACCCAAACACTTATGCCACAAATAAGCAGAACTTTCATTTAATGAAATTGTCATTCATTTCTACAGAAACAACACACATCAGCCTTGAGTTCCTTATAGCAGGTGTTTTTTTAAAAAAACTTGTTGGCTTTCACTTTAAGTACTTTAGCAGCTCTTTATCCCATGAGGTTAATGGAATGACCTCTTTATTTCCTAAGTCTTGACTCCTCTTGAGTAAGCATACTGGACAATTCACTAACATCCCACTTATCCTTAATAGTATTATAGTTAATTTGGAATGGTCCATACTCAAGAGGCAATGAGTTCAGAAAAAACTGAACCAAGAAGGTGCCATCCACTTTCATCCCCAAGATCGAAAGTCTTGCTGCAATGTTAGTCATCTCGATGATATGATTTTGCATACTGCGCGACCCACCAAACTTCATGGTCGTGACTTCAGTCGTTAGTGTACCAGCGAGAGACTTATCAGCAGAACGAAAACGTTTTTCCACAAACTTCAGGTATTCCCTGGCACTTTCTGTTTGTGGAATAGTACTCTTAATGTTGTTAACAACAATCATTCGCATGAACATAAAACTCAATATGTTAGAGCGTTCCCATGATTTATGGAAAAACTTTTCATTCTCACTGCTCTTATAAGTAATGACAGTAGGTTTATCATTCAGTAAAGCCAAGTCAAGATCCATCATACCTAAGTGGAACTAGACTTGTTCATGTCATTCAGAGAAGTTCAATCCAATGAACACAGTAATAGACAAAGCATATGAATGAAGAGGAATAACTGCAAATAGATATACATGCTCACAAATAAAAAATAATGTCAATTCAGTAAAACGATAAAAGTACATCATAATTCTCCTTTGGGTAGATACTACGACACACTATCATAATTTAAATGCCATTTTTATTAATCTTTAATAGAAAATTAAGTATATTTATGTTACGCTCCGAGCCCAGACCCTGGGCAGGACTGGCACTCGAAGACCATTGCTGGTCTCAAGCGAACCCTTGGACTGACTTACTAACTCAGCGGAAGACTTAACTCATCACATACACATTTATGAAGTAACTAGAATGTTATAAAGGAACATTTAACTAGCCATTAAGGCAAACTCAAGTCTTTAACATATGAAATGAAAAGTAAAGACAATTGGATTAACTAACTGACTGTCTGTCTGTCTGACTATCTATGAAGCCTCTAAACAACTGAGATGGATGTCGGGACAGGCCCACGACATCCTAATGAACTAATACTAAAACTGAAAATAGTGAAAATGAGTCCTCTGGAATGCAAAGAGGCTCACCAACAAACTCTGAACTGCTCACTGGATCAACGATGCGCTAGATGCTGATCCTAGTTACATGTGTCTGCATCATATGATGATGCAGGTAAACTGGGATCAGTACATTGATTGTACGAGTATGCGAGTTGAAATGCTAAAACAACATAAGCTGGAAAGATAATCTGAAAAAAACACTTATCCTGGCTCTTCTCAACTCATGAATACTTAACTGAACTCATTTCAATATAAAACAGTTTAAAACAAGTGCAATATAAAGAAAAGTTGTTTAAAAATATGATGTCAACTCTGTGTATATACAAGGATACAACATAACTCTGAAATGTATGTAAAGATACAATAAATTGATGTATATAAAAATATAATAACTTCTATGGGAGTTTCTCTAACCGACAACCATCACATAAGAGCTATTGTGATGATACAACGTTCTCCCTCACGCTGACAGCGCGTCCTATACCCGACCAAACGTATAAGACCTGAATTACTAAGTGTATCCACTAGTCTAAGTGAAAAGGGTTCATCCAAAAAGTATGACCCTTTTCTACCACGATGGCTACATGGTTTAAGGGGGCTGATAGTTGTATGAACTCTTCCCCATCGATGCTCAATACTACTCCCAAAAATGATACTAGCTCTTTATGTTTAAAAACATACTTCTTCTGTGATTTGAGATTACTGCTAAAAAACTTAGCTCAAAGGATATCTTGAAAATCAAAGTTTCCCCTCCTACTTCATTTAGAAAGCGATTACTTTTTCTGAAAACTAGCCCGAAGGCTCTTTGGAAATCTCAGTTTCCGTTCTAATTTAATGTGAAATTTTTTAAATCTCTTTGGGAATACTTAGTCCCCATATAATTTTGAAAAAATGAACTTCAAACTTTACTCTTTACTCAACTTGAACTTTAAGTCTTAAAACAAAGTTAAAACATTTGGAAAACTCTAAGAACTTATCTTGACTTGACTCTTACTTCTCTTAACTTTCTTTGAATTGGATTATGGATTCAAGGTTCATGATCTCATGTTTATGGATGATTTCATGATATTTAGATATACCTTAGAGTGTTGGAATCAACTAGAAAACGTAGGTACATCACTAAGGAACACGTATAAAAAGGTGGGGAACGAATGGGAAGAACTGGCATCCCTGGCGCTTTGAGAGGCGCGGGGTGTCAGCCCTCAAAGTTTAGAGAACTTTCTGTGGCGCAACGCGCCAGAGGCCAAAGTTCAGAGGAACTTTTGTGGCGCTCTGGCAGGCGCGGCGCCCCAAGCCCTTGCCCAGAAAACTCCGATTTTTCTCCTTCGTTTTTTATCTCTAAACCCTCTAAAATTCAATAGGTCTTTCCCCAAACACTAAGAATCATTTATACCCTTAATATACAATAGATTCAACATGAAATTTCACCCGGAAACACGAATCAAATCAACAAGAGACTTCAACAACACAACCATCAAGAACTCAACGAATTTTCAACAATGTTCTTCAAGAACTCACTTTCTTTGCATTCAAATAACCTAAATTCGCTGAATTGAAACAAGATTGGCATGTGGGTGAACTAATCCAACACTATGTGATCTCACATACCTTGTAGGGATCCCCCCAACGAAATCCACAAGCTAACTCGATGATCTTGACGAATCTTGAACGTTCTTCTCCTTTCTCCTCTTTTCTCTTCTCTCAAAACCCTAACTCTTTTGGTAAAAGTGTAAACTGATCTAATTCAGCTTATACCCCTAAGTAATTACCAAAAATGAATTAAAATAAAAGGGTAAGGAAAAGACCAAACTACCCTTTAAAAATTCGGATTGGACTTTCCTTATTTCAACAGCCCAACTTCCAAAGGGGATAACTCACTCATACGAACTCGAATTTGGCAAACTTGGTGGGTTGGAAAGATCATTCCAAGAGATTTCCTACCATATCAGGAAGTACCTCTAACTCATCTTGAGCTAGAAGTTATGGCCGTTTGAAGTTGACCAAAAACTCAACTTTTCCTAACTTAAACAAATTTCCAGATTTTCATTCTTTCCAAAAATGACTATTTCCAATTATTAGCTTCTTCCTAGTTATTTCAAATTGCGAGATGTTACAATTTACCAAACATATACGACATCTTTGGATATACAATATATGTTTGATTGAAAATATTAATTTACCTTATAATGTTCACTATTCATAGAATGATTAATTCACCTTTGGGTAAATTCTTAAGTTCTAGCAATAGTGAAACTCAATTTATCTATTTATTTTTAATATAGGCATTTCATTAGCTTTCATAGATAAATGACAATTTTATGAATGCATATTTTTCTTAACCATTCTAGTTTGGCCATTTTGGTGACTAACAAACTATATAAATACAAATGCACACATAATATCATAAAATTTTGTGCATGTGAATAATTTTATACATTTTAGTTTGACCATTTTGATGACTAACAAACTATAGAAACATAATACATGCATCAAGTGATCATAAATATGATATGTGTAGACATTAATTTCGTTAGTTTGACCACTTTGGTGACTAACAAACTATAGAAACATAATACATGCATCAAGTGATCATAAACATGATATGTGTAGACGTTAATTTCTCTAGTTTGGCCACTTTGGTGACTAACAAACTATATAAATACAAAGCACACATAATATCATAAAATTTTGTGCATGTGAATAATTTTATACATTTTAATTTGGCCACTTTGGTGACTAAAAAACTATAGAAACATAATACATGCATCAAGTGATAATAAACGTTACTTGTGTAGACGTTAATTTCTCTCTACGTGAGTTTTATTATTATTATTATTTTATTATTTTCTTTTTGCATGAACTCAAGAGAAAAAGAAACATTGATTTTCCTGTTTTTGATGCGCACCCAGATGATCGAAAATTTAGATGTCAACGTAAGTTTAAATACGAAGATTATCCGTTCAAACAATCCAGGTTCTGATGCCACATGTAAGATTAAATACTTTAATACATATTAGGATCTTGAACACGATAATCTTACATAGAGATCGTTAGGAGCACATACCTGATGCGGAAGACATCATCACAGAGAGAAGCGGAAGCGTTAGTCGTAAATTGGTTTCTACCTCCTTGCCCTAGCCTTAAGTTACCACAACCGTCAGTGATGGAATTATTGTAAAGAATATGTGATAACCCTAATGGGTGGAGGGAGGACCAATTTATAGAGGTTATGACTTAATCTGGTACGTCCATCAAGTAACCAATGTACGGACGAGATTTATTCCTTATTAAATATTATTTATGGTATTACTTGGGTAACTAGTAAACTTGAGCCATAAGTAAGAAATAATTAATAATAATTCTTACATAGCCGCCTGAAGATGCCATGTACTCAACAAAGAACGAGCAAGTGCAGTATAAGTACACAACCACAGTGTACTGGTAGGATCGCACGACTATTCCAGTAAGCGAAGCATATATAAGTAGTCACAACATAGTAAACATGACATGTACATAATATATTTACACATTGGTTATCATTTCCAGGAGCAATGTACAATTTCACATTCTCAATACAAGTAAATATGACAATTCAATGGTGCTCTCATGGAACTCATACCCAAACTGTTAGTGTGTCGGAACGTGACACCGATTCCAATTAGGTGTCGGAATGTGACATACAATCCAATATATGTGTCGGTACGTGATACTCGATCTCAATTAGTGTGTCAGAACGTGACATTCGGTCCAATATATGTGTCGGTACGTGACACCCGATCTCAATTAGTGTGTCGGAACGTGACACCCGGTCCAATATATGTGTCGGTACATGACACCCGATTCAATCATCATACCACAATCACAATCACAATGTACATTCTCATAATAATACAATTAAGTGTTGATTCATGGCATACAATCATTCACTCATACTCATTTACATTAGGTTTGATCAATAGTGCTACATTCACATACATACATGCATTACAATGAAGCAAATACCAATATACATCACCCAAACATGAAATTCAACCATCACCTACCTCGAAATCAAGCTTGAATCCCCCTAAGGCACTTGAATCTTCCGATTCTCTCCTCTTGTTCTAGGTCTACAAACAATTAATATATGCAAGGATCAATAAATTAAGGTCTAATTATCTTGATTATAACAAACTCAATAACCCAAGACCAACCCATGATCCCAATACCCAATTTAGGGCTTTTTCCACCATTAACTTCAAATCAAAACCTTCTCCTAATAATAATTACCCAAGAATCTAAGTTCTACGGATCGAAAAACAGATTAGGGGAGTAAAATTCTTACCTTTAGTGATAGAAGAGTGGAAAACCTTCAAGAAATAGCCCTGGGTCGTCACTTAGCTCTCAAGAACGAAACTTGTAGAAAAATAACGTTTTTGGAGTTTTTCCCCGATTTAAGTCGCGACTGTCCCGCTACAGCGTTCCCGCTCTGGTGGCACTAATCCCGCTCTAGCGGCTTGCACGGAGACATAACGTCGGAATTTGAGTTCCAAGCTTCTATCTCACAACACACCTTCAACCCTTGATGTTCAAAAACCACCCGTTCACGCTAAGATCATTTTCGGGAGTTCTACTCGCCCGAATTCGATTTCGTAAAGTCGTACGGGTTCCTTATCGTCTTAGCTATCTATTCATGTGATCAAATGCATAATTAGATCTTTCATTCATTACCAGATTTTCCTAGACCTCACTAATGCAGATTTCATCCAAATCTAGACTAGGCTGAAAATTCCCAAATTACTACTCAAAAATTTTCCGATCCAAATTCTCTCCCCATTGGCTTTTCCATAACGATGGAAATAGGTCGTTACACAACTCAACCATGCACTTTACGGTTTAGATGTCTTTAAATATTAAAGATAAAAATATAAAGGACTATAAACTTTTGAAAATTTGAAGGAGATTATATTCAGAATTTACATTCTATAAGTTAACCTTCAAAGTGTTTAGCACATAATTTATTATATTTCGAATATTATGAATTTACACCTAATATTTGTTATATAATTTAAAAATAAAATTTAACACACAAAAAAAATATCAAAACAGATAAATCAACTGCAATAAGCTCCAGCCGCCTCTTAAGAGGATTTTACAAATCCATGACTTACTTCTTTAATGAAATGCTACACATAATTAATATTCAATATGCAGGTCGCAATCATATGAATATATGGACATATTTCCTCATTTTCTGTGAGTCATTTGAATATTCAAAGAAATGACTCACGTCTTTGAATATTCTCAAAGTTAGGTTGATAAAATATACTCTATTTCTTATCTACTTCTAAAAGTGATGTATTTCATTTTAATTTTAATTTAACATAGATTTTTTAAAATAAAATATAAAATAAATTTTTATAAAAATATGTATCAGTAAATTTTATTTGGGTTGTACATGCACACATTCATTTCTTTAATAGTGAAATCAAAAATTTTGTTAAGAATGTTCAAAATTTAATATATCTATCTATCGATGAAGAATGTCCAATTAATCACCTAAGTTATATGTGGCTATGTCACTGCGTTCGTTATCAAGGACCGCTAACTTTTTAAACATTTTTTTAGTGGGGTGTGTAGAAGTGGACAGATCACGTGGTTTTATACTTACTAAATTTGAACTGTCGAGATTGACTGCCCTACCCTTTGCTGAAAAAGCTTTCTTCAGATTTCAAAGGATGTGCGACAAATTATATATCTTTTGGGGAGGTGGATATATATTTCTTTCAAACTTTTATTAAGAAATTAAAATTTCATACTATACTATGTATATGTAATAAATATATAATACTTAATAACTTAATTTATTTTTTGTATGGACGTTGAAACTTTCTACTAAGTACTCAATTTGCTTCAAAAACACGTGAACTTATTTGTGCACGTATAAATTTTTAGGAAAACAAATGAACACTTTTGATTCGTCGATATTTCAATAAATTTCACATAAGATAAAAGTTCTTTTCATCATCAGAAACAATCAAATTTCTGACGGGAAAAGGCATAAACTTCCCCCTAAACTTGTACCCAAAAGTCATTTACACACTTATACTAATGGGGCGACCTATATGTTACACGCCTTAAGTACACAAAAGTGTATTTATTTACCCTTTCCGTCACCCAACCCAGGGCATTATGCATAGAGTGAGAGTCACTCGCCTCCTAGTGAAGCCACATAGTAAAAGACCCCAACCCGATTCATTTGACCCAAACCCGTTTCTTTTCACCCAAATTCGTTTCTTTTCACCCAAATCCATTTTATTTTACCCTAGTCTATTTATTTCACCCACCCGTTTCGTTTTTCTAAGAACACCAAAACCTAATCGAAAATTTCATTCATAAATCCTAATTTTAGCTAAAGATTTCTTCGATTCTGTAGTGTTTTTGAAGCATCCTTGTAGTTTTAATCATCTAATCAAGTTTTCACTGTCATATTTGAAGAACATTGGTGTATACAATCGAGGCGTTCATATGTGTGTAACGGAATAGCACCTATAACGAGCGTAATCACTGAATCGCAATCCATGCTGCATTTGAGCAGATTTTATAAAAATGTAGCTAAAATTCAGTAATCTAGAAGAAAAGAAGATTCCACAATTTTCAATTCAATTCAATTGGGGAAAGGAATGAAGAAGTTCCATCGGATAAGCTCTGGGAAGGCAGGGAGGGAGAGAGAGTACAATTGACGGAGAACTTAGGGTTACTGATCTGATCAAAAGGAATAGAACTCTGATCGTCGATTTCCATGATGGAAGTTTCCTTCTGCTTTACGATTGTCGAGCTTACGGCAGAGCGTTTTTTGAATGTTGATTCACCTTTTTTTTTTCTTTTTTATTAGCTAGAAAAAAATGCGTTTAATGGCCTTTCAAGCAATTGGTTGTCGTGAGGACTGACTTTATTAGCGTGTTGATGCGCTCATTTATGTGGAGTGAAACACGCTCTTGCATTGTATTATCATGTGAAAAGAAAAAAAGGATAAAATTTTAATGATGTCATAATATTTAAGTCAAATTCTTTCAAATTAAGAATAAGAAAATGTCAATATTTATATATATAATGAACCTAGTAACTTGGAGGTAGGTTTCAAGTGTGTATTAAAAAGTTTGGAGCTAGGTTTGAAGTGGTTACATCCTTAGTTCAAATCCCAATTGGTCACCTTTCCATTACCCATTTTGGTTTCACTTTAAAGGGCTTATAATATAAAAAATGACATATCGGGGATCAAAACTATGTTTACTTTTCTCTTTCTTAATCACTAAGCTATCACCCTTAATTCTTTCAACTGAATTAAAGTCGTCTAAGTACTGCCCAAAATTCATATTTGATCTACATTTGCTACTCTTAACTACTTACACGACTAATGACAAAATAATGGTGTTGTGTCGTCATCTTCAAATTCTAAATTGGTGTCATGATCAAATATATAAATATATATATAAAAAAAAAACTTGAGAAAAAGTAAAGAGAGTACAAAATTAAAGATGGAGAAGTTATTTAAGGTTCATGAATGATGAATAGATATGATGCTAACTGTACAATACGCATGCTCTTTAATGGGACCAGTTCTCGTCCATTACTTAAATTTCCTGTCCTTGATGACTAGACTTGGACTTCCACTAGTTAAATTTCCTGTCCTTGATGACTAGTCTAGATTATTATTTTTATGTGCTAAACAAGTGGAAATTCTTTTTTTTTTTATATGAACGGTGGTTAGATCGATTAGACTAGACTTATTATTTTTCATGGATCAAGCACGTGGAATTTTTTTTTTTGACATGGGTGGTGGTGAGATCGATTAGACTAGACTTATTCTTTTTGATGGGTCAAGCACGTGGAAATTATTTTTGATATGGATGGCGGAGAGATCGACTAGACTAGACTTATTCTTTTTCATAGGCCAAACATGTGAAAAATTCTTTTTTTGATATAAATGGCGGTGAAATTCGATCTCAAAACCTTTATCTGATACTATGTTGAAGCGTTCTAAAAACTTTAGTGGTTTGAGAGCGCACACTTTTTATCATATAATTATATATTCAACATCATTTCCTTTTTGAAAAAGTCTATATAACCAGTAAGAGAGTAACAAAGAAAGAAATAGCAGAATTACAAAAGTGTTGGGTAGAGATCCAGTGAGAAGTAGCAGCCAACATCATGAGTGGGAGAAGTGGAGGCAAGACAAGAGAAACTGATGATGATTCTAATAAGGGTGGTGGCCAAGAAAAATCTGGTGGCCAAGACAACAAAAATACTAATGGCAAAAGCAAAGGATCAATGATGCCAGCTAGAAGGGGAGCCATAGGAAAAAAGATAGTGAAAGATTTAAATCCTTGGGCTACTGAGGCTAGTTAACTAATGAGGAGCCTTTTTTTTTTTAATCTATTCCTGCTTTAGGGGTCACCCTTTAATTTGTGTGTTTTATTTTAATTTCCTACCTTCTTGATCTCTTTTAGTTTTCGTATGTACTAATGATTTGCTTGTATGATGTAAATATTTATCAATGATAACTTAAAATTATCTTCCTCGATTGACATCCTCCTCTGACCCCTCTCTCTCTTTATTTATATTATGTTCAGAATTCATTGGCTTCGCTAGGCTTGATTAATTCAAATTTGTATCGTGTTTTCATTATAAGGGAAGCATGTCATATCAAGAGTTCCCTCAATTCTAGAACGTGAAAATCGGTCGAGACCTCTTATTAAGCTTATATGTCTCACCGATATCCATATCTTCTTATCCTCTTTTGTATCCCAATATTTGGAAGAACAGTTTGAAAGAGTGGTTTGGAGATTATATTACTGGTCAATTGGTAACTGTGAAAATAGCCATAGTTATAGTAATAATCACATTTGTTTTTGTTGAATTTATGCATGTACTTTCGAAGGACAATTCATTTAATTTTTATCTCTTAGTGTCAGTCGGCCTAGTAGAGTGTTTCCGTTGTTGGTGTTACACATTTCACCACTCCATCGAAAATTCCTTCCGCCCCACTCCAGCTTGGTAGTTTCCATCGCCTATCCAATATATATTATATTCGTCAGGATTTCTCCTCCTCCTCCATTTTCTTCGCATGTACGATAAAAAAAATTAAAGACTCATCCCCTTTTTCATCTTGCCTAATTAATGATTTTCCTCCAACATTTTTGCACGAAATAACTATAACTGTGGTGATTTCTTTTCATTTATTCTGATTAAGTTTAAATTCAACCCCACTTTTATAATGTTAATTTAAAAAATTACTATTGTCATTACATTTTTGTGTCTAGTGATCTCTCTTCCCTTGTTTTTATAGTCATCTTATTCTGTTTATGCATATTCCAATATATGCAAGAAAATATTTCAGTTAGGTGATTATAGTCCAGTAGTTGGTTACTGTGAACAAAAAGATTGGCGCATTTGTATTTGCCGACAATTTTGGATGAGAAGTCCCCACATTCATGAGATCCTTTTTAGTTTTAAGGTCCACACTTCCTTTGTCTATTGATTATTTTTTTCCTAAAGAAAAACTATTTTATATATGAACAATTTTCACTTATATTAAAGTGACTATATATTTTGGGGGTGGTTATTGTGCTTTTTCAAATTTTTGTTCACCTTTCTTTTAACCAAGTACATTCTTCGTTTCATATTTACTTAATCCTTGTTGATTTGATATTTCTTTTGAGAAAATTTTAAGTAGAGCTATCTTTTATAAAACTAGTTTTGTTAATGATAATTTATAACTTAAAATTTGACTCTACTATTTTTTTTTAAAATTATTTAATACTGAAGATAGTATGAGAAAAACGTATAAATAAAACTTTATTAATTTGTTAAATGAACGAATAAAACAAAATATTTATTTTTCATATAAAGATCTAAGTAAGAAAATGAAATGGAGTGAGTAGTCTATAATATTTAAGAGTGATGAAGACAAGTAGTGCTGGCCTATATTAGGTGGTCCCAACCCAATAATAGGACTATTCTTATATTTATTTATTTATAATGCTACTTGTGTTTGGTATATTTATACTCATGCTCTTTCTAATATTTTTTTTACTAAACACTCTAAATCACTAGTAATCTCTAATTTCAAACCCATAATTCTAGTGTAACAAATATTTTCACGATTTGTTTCAAATTGAACCATCAATTATTTTTGCTAGGATTTCATAAGTTAGTAGCATAAATACAAAATCTACAAAAACACTATTGAATTCGTCCTAATCATAAATCCCCGCCCCTGAGCATAAAAGTAACTTTGTCAATGTAGAATATTGAAAGATAATTTGGTATACCTTTATCTAGAAGTTTTCCTTGCTTTAATGGTCTAATTTGTTGTTGAAATTAAACAAAGAGCAGTATATTACCACGTGTTCTTTGGTGGGCCCAAAATTTCAAGTGGTGAAGGCTACTGCCAATAAAGTAAAAGTGGGGCCCACAGATAGAAACAAGTTTCATGACGTGCCAAAATCTACGTCAACTTCATGGCGTCATCACTCATCATATCCATGAGGTGTTATTTACCTCCAAAATATTTGACATTTAAAGAATAAATGTATTTATTAATCAGTTTAATAATAAAAAAATAAATAGAAAGAGCATGAATATAAATATACCAAACACAAGTAGCATTTTCTCGTTAGTTAATATGATAATAATAGTCGATGATATCATTTAAATATATTTCTTTTTAAAAAAAGAAAATTATACTTTGAATTTTTTTATATGCATGATATTAATGATGATTATTATAAATATTTTAGTATTTATGCTTTTACATAATGTATTTCTTCAAATATTGTTACTTCTCTGTTTCTATTCATATGTCATCATTTTAGATTTCATGTGCATTAAGAAATTAAGTAAGTTTACTATTCTACCCTTATTTAAAAAAATTTAAACTCAAGTTTTCAATTAATGAATATGAATTAGTAATTTATTTTGATTAATTAATTTGACTAATGAACATGAATTATTTACTTAGTTTTTCTATGTTAGTCAAATATATATTTTCAAGGCTAATAACTCACAAGGGTAAAATAGGCAGTATATTGTAATTTATGCATTGATTTTATGAAATGACAAGTATTATGAACAAACTATTCATAGTAATGATGACATATAAAAAGGAACAGAGGGAGTATAATCAATAAACATGAATTAATTTATTTTGATTAATTGATTTGATCAACGAACATGAATTATTTACTTAGTTTTTCTATGTTGGTCAAATATATATATATATATGCGCATTGTTTTTATGAAATGACAAGTATTAAAAAACATCTATTTTCAATTTTTCATATGACATGTAAATAGGAATGGGTGGAGTACTTATTACTCCCTCCATACAACATTAGTTGTCCACTATACTAAAAATAGTTGTCCAACAATACTTGTCCAATTTAGAAAATCAAGAGATAATTTACCTTTTGTGCCTATTTTACCGTTGCTATTAAATATTACTCCATATGTTCCTAATTACTTGTTCATTTTTCCTTTTTTAGTTGTCCCTAATTACTTGTCTATTTTGACAAATTAAGAAAGGACAATTTTTTTTACCTATTATACCCTCAATTAATTACTTTGAAAAATATAAAACATTTTGAAAATCGTAAGTTTTTAATATATTCACTTTATAATTAATAGAGGTAAAATGGTAAACTCACTTGTCCTAATTGTTTTCTTAATATGTGTGTTAATTCAAAAGTGGTCAAGTAATTAGGGACATAGGGAGTATTTATCATATTTATCATGTAACACATTTTTCAAAACATTAAATTTAATAAAGTTAAATGATAATATAGTAATATTATCCTATTATTTATTGTTTCTTATGAGGCGTATCAAGTCAATAGTGGACAACCAGTGGCGGAGGGAGGATTTTCATCAAGGGGGTTCAAAAAAAAATTAATCACGTAAATAATATCCACAAATAAATGGGTCGAATCAGATATAAACGGATCGGATTAAACGGTCGAATCAAGAAGAAAAGGATTTTTTAATATTTGACTTTATAATTAGGGATTAAACTAATAAATCCTAAATTTCCAATTAGCGTTTTAATTTTTTGGAACTAAACATCGTTTTCTGATTGCATTATTATTTTTTAAAAAAAATTAAAACGCCTGAAATATAAGCTGATAAAAAATATGCCTCTGCCCGGATTCGAACACGCGACCTCGCGTGCAGTAGAGCGGATTCCTGAACCCCCAACGCCACTGAGCTACGCCTTTGGTGTATGTTAAGGGGATTCAATAGTGTTTATATACACGCATATTAAAAATTTAATCTTATATAGTGTAATTTTTCGACAAAGAACCCCCTTCGTTCAACGTAAATTCGCCCATGTGGACAACTATTATTAAACAGAGAGAGTACTTGATCTCTACTTTTAGTGTAGGGGCCAAGTAATATGAAACGTAATTTGAGACATGTTTTAAGAAGTTACAACTAATAATTTGAGATGGTGGAAGCAATAATTATAAAAAAAATACATTTTGTCATGTTTTTATCACAAGTTTCAAAAATCTAGATATCCCCCTCACAAATTTAGTGTCCTATCGGATTATGCTGCATGAATGGAAACACACGAGTTCGAGTAAGCTCTGCTTTCCTTTTGGACGGTATAAATTTATCTTCAACCAAATATATTCCAAACTTAATTATATATTCTGGATATCCATTTTAATCCATTTAACTTGAGACTATTTTATCCCATTTTTCTATAGTGGTGTATAAATCAATTTAGACACGATAATTCCAGGATTATTTAATCCGCATTTTAAATGACACCCTAACGAAATGAAGGACTCACCAAGAGGTTATGTTCCTAAGCTATATAAGTATGTTCATGATTTTGTTCAAAACACGAGAATGATCAATAACTATACGATGATCACCATTAATGAGATACAATATTCAAGGGAATATAGTTACCAAGAGTTGTGTAAAATGTTTCATATGATGAAGTTTTGATAAGAGCCAACAATTAGGACAAACTGGTTAGCATATAAACCACAACATATATATTAATGAATAATACATATATTATAAGCTTAGATATGTGTAGAATTCTAGTTGGAGACAATATTTTGTGTCCCACAAATTCAATTTCATTGCATGCATGCATGAAGTTATTAAGTTAAACATCAACCGTATCCTTAATTCTCCTAGCTAGTCTTCTACAAAAAGTTCATATATATA
>JAJOOH010014089.1:0-21564 GCA_029582605.1 Solanum gracilifrons | reverse complement strand
ATTATAATAAAAAATAATTTAGCTTTATAATTTTTGTTTTACTGTAAATGAAATGATCTATAACCAAACAAATATCTAAAGATTATTTTAAATCACAAGTTTTTTTTTAAAAAAAAAAAAACCTTCTTAAACATCATGTAAAATCAAAGCGTGTCACATAAAATTGAATAATAAAACTTTTATTAAAAAAAAGTGCTTACCCTTTAGTTTGTTTTAAAGTGTTTTTAGTGGTAGTGAGTATTATTCCTTTATTAATCACAAATTTCAAATTCAATCCTTGAATTTAAAAAAAAAATAAAAAAAAATTACTCTAATAGAAAGCGCTTCACCATAAGAAAAACTATTCAACTATTTCAAAAGGAAATAAAGTAACATAGGACCTTCATTTTCCTACTTTCAAAGTGGTCCATGCACATGCCAAAATTCAAATATGCCAAATAAAATTACATTTCTTTTCAATATTCCATGAAAAAAGACGCACGCCAACCCAAATGACAAAAGTACAAGGGAATCACTTAAAAAACAACAAATAGAAAAAATCAATAATGGAAGACATAGACATTGTATTCCACAACAGCATCACCAGTCTTGAAATCGAAAGTATGAGTCTTCGCCTGAACATAACCACGACCAAATCTGAAAAGCCCACTTCCCCCGACAATAGGCATCTCCCGAACAATCGACATCACCGAATTCCGTCCCAAAACACTTAAGCTACTCCCATTATACTTTCCTTCAACAAAAAAAAAGTTAAGTACCATCAATAAACCAATATCATTGATTGAAGCTTGTGCATACATCCCTTGTGCTCTTCCAACTATTTTGGAGTTTGCTTCTGGTCCAACTGTTAAAGGGTCGTCAATCATTGCCATTAAACCAAATCCAGTCGCTGACCGGTTGGTCACGGCGGCTTCTGCTATTTTCACGGCCGTTGGGTTTTTTCCACTGACTATGTCATGGAAGAAGAAGTGAAGGTGGCTAAGTTTCTCTCTCTTTAAACCCATTGCTTTCTTCGATAATTTTCTGGAAAATTCGTGACAGTTTCCATTCGTAAGGATTGAAAGGAGAACGAGGAGGAATAAAGGGGAACAAAGTTTGGACATGATTTTTATGCAACTTCACAATTCAAAGATTATAAGTTCTCGTAGCTAATATATATGGGGTGTTCAGTTCAATTTTTTCTACTTTGATTGAATGATTTTTCAAAGCGAATAAGAATAAAATAAAGTTAAAATTAAAGTATAAAAACACTTTAAAATTAAATAATGATGTCTTACCATGTGTTAACTTTTTTTGGTTTCTCACTAGGTATTCGGAGCCCAGAAGTCCCGACTAAATTTGAATCGCGCACTACAAGATCCATTCGAGGGTGACACTTCCAACAAGATTTTCTACATACCCAAGGCCTGAACTCGACTTTTGACTTGATATTTTTTAAAGCTAATATTTTTAAATATTTTATTCACTAAATAATTAATTAATACATTTGTTATAATTTAATGTAATTTATTGATATCTACTCTTATTTATGAAAATATTAAGATTTTCATTAGTTAATTTTAATTATTATTATTTTTCTCAAAATTTGTTGCATATAAACAAAAATAGAGATATTGTGTTACTTTCATTTCATTAAATTCTTATTTTTTGTTAAATCACATTTTTTATATGTCGTTTGTTACCTTTACTATATTTATTTGGACACAAATGAGATATACCACGTCGGGAATCCGACGAACCACCACCATCCAACCCAATTGTTCTTCTTCTTCCACCTTTACACCACCAAAAACCAGCCCATGAAACCATCAAGCTTCACTGCCGACGAGCAACCACCGGATACCTACCCCCATTTTTTCTTTGTCACCATCAACTTTAGTTAATCACCAAACCATACCCCAAACGCCATTAACAACCAAATAAACCCCTGTTCTTCCGCAAATAAAACCCGCCACGAATCCACCGGAGTAACAACAACAGCGACGGCCATGAACTCCGACGCGGCTCTGCATATCAGCAACCACTGCTAGCTCCGAGCTCCAACCAGATCTCGAACTCAATAATGGGTGCATTTTTTCGAGAAAATGACATAAATAGTATTTTAACTATAGAAGTAGGTCTAAAATGATCCTTTAATTATACATTTTACTGATTTAGTCATTAACTATTCAAAAACTTATTAGTTTTAGTTCCTTAATTATACACTTATCGAATCTTTGTCTCTTAATTATAAATTTACCGATTTTAGTTCTTTAAATATTTAAAAATTTATCAGATTTGCTCTTTGTCCATTTTTATAATACAAATAGCTTAAGTTTATATTAACGGAATTCATGCCTTTAGAATTAAATTCTTTAGCATCTTTTGTTTCTCTCCCTCCACTACTTTTTCTTCAAATTAATCTTATGCGAAAATCCTTAACCTCAACGATTTAAAATAAAATTCACGAAGAAAGAAAATATAAGTCATAACTTTATTCAATAGAGGATAAAATGAAGGATATTATCGCTACTAATGACTTCTATATGCTAAACTTTATTATAAAAAGAAAAACATTATTACCCGTTAAACCCAAAGTTTGTACTCCAACGACTTCATTGAACGGAATTTGTTTAATTTTTCAGAAATTGAAATTTATAAAATGGTAGATTTGCATTTTTTTTAAATAGATCAATTTTATTATTTTATTCATTTTATTCTACTTAAAAAAAATTGAGTAAATTAAATAAAATTCGCACTGATTAGCATATCAAGTGCGGATTCAAGTCATTAACAACAATTATATTGTCCCGATCCAGACTGTCGTGATTCGCACCCACACAAACCCTCCGATGGGAGAACCATTACTACAACCCAAACAAATAAATTTTATGAAAACTAAGACATTTAAAAATACGAAAGCATGTTTAAATGACTATAAAAATATGGAGTTTCCATAAACTCCAAGGTTTTAACAAATAACTAACCAAACTAATGCGGAAATTCAACCCCTAGAACTTGAAAGTCATTGTACCGAAACTCTACAAACAACAATTTAAACGCATGGATCAACAATCAAGACCCAATTACCCGGATCATAATCAATAATATCAACCCTTAGTCAAACCTTGATCCCCATACCCAGATTAGGGTTTTTTCCACCATTAGTTTCAGATCAAAACCCTTCCCCCACAATAATTACTTACGAATTTACATTCTACGGATTGAAAAATGGATTCGGGGAGTGAAAACCTTACCTTTAGCCTCAAGAATGGTGAAAAACTGTCAAGAAAACCCCTGGGGTCATTCCTTAGCTCTCAAAGTCAAAAAGTGCAGAATAAAACGTTTTTAGGATTTTATTTTCGACTTAAGTCGCGTCTGTCCAGCTACGGCGGGACCCATCCCGTTACAACGTCCCCACCCTGACGGAAGAAATCCCAGCCATAGCGGCTTGCACGGAATAATGAGCAAAAATAATAAATCCAAGACCCCATTTCACAATACACTTTCAACCAACGACACTCAAAAACTATCTGTTCACGCCAAGATCAGTTTCGGGAGTTCTACTCACTCGAATTCAATTCCGTAAAGTCATACAGTTTCCTTAACGACTTACCTATCTACTCATGTGATCGAATTCATAATTAGATCACCTAATTGCTACCAGATTTCCCTAGACCTCACAGACTTCGATTTCGTCAAAATCTTGACTAGTTTGGGAAATCTCAAGTTACTACGAAAAGTTTTCTGACCCCAATTCTTTCTCCATTGGATTTTCTATAACGATGGGAATAGGACATTACCATAGATACCAATTTATCCATCACTCGTCCCCGAGTGACAAACTAGGAAAAAAAGGACTAAAGCAAGAATATAGTAGTAGCTGAATCGTCGAATAATTGGGGATACTTGTCCCACATACTTTTTCTGTCGACTCTGGGATGCTAGAAGCTTAGATTGGATACTTCTCACCTTACCCTGAACATCTTTCACAAATCAACTATCAAAGGTTTCACGTCTTCTACCTCAAACCAACCAATTGAACACCTACACATCCTCCCATACAATGCCTCAATGAAGTCATCTCAATACTCGAGTGATAAATATTATCATATGTAAACTTAATTACAACAAAAGTGATTCCCAACAACCACCAAAGTTAATCGTACACACGTCTACAACATGTTATCAAGGACCTTGATACAATCATCCAGACGAATCCTTTAGCACTTAAGCATGATAAAATTCCAAGTCAATACTCACTACCAATAGAAGTGAACCTGAATCAACCAACACACACTCATAATAACCAAACAATCATAGTTCTTTACAATATCTCCATCCCACAACATAAATTCCCATGAGCTTAAGTTATAACAAATTTGATCTTTAGAAATCAGATACACATCAAAGGATATGTCCAAGCATACAACCCTTCCAACAACACTATCGAAATGTTAGATTTAGTAATTGTAGATTACCTCTTAAGAACAGTAGAATTGGACCCAATGATCCCCACATTCAACCACACATAATCGATACATGACCTCGACGACTAGAGGAATATTAAGATTATCGGACAAGCACAAATACGCATGGTAGCTCTTCTATAAATTCTCATAAGCAAGGTGGTACATGTAGAACCACTAAAATACTTTAAAAACTCCAAGACAACACCAATTATGTAATTCAAAATAACCAAACTTTCTCAATCTTCCCACTCAACCTAGAGAACATTGCAGGATTTGGTACTCCTGATTCACCACTAGGGATCCACCCACAAAAGTGAAAACACTCTAGAGAAATACTCACAACACTAACAACCATCATAAACAATCCGACCTTTTACCTTATTATAAACCAACACTTTTAAAAATGAAACCTTTCTTAGGTACTTAACAATCAATAGTAGTAAACTTATGACTCACCCCAGGTGTAAGTCTTTTCAAATGCTCAATACCGGATACAATTGATCATTTCTCACTTTGCCAATTCATATCTTGACAAAATACATCACCACGAATATAGACTCACAATGAAAAAATCTGAATTGTAATTTCCACCATATAACACAATTTTTTTCTCTATCAACATTAGCTTTTATCTTGAAGATTTTTATGAATTCATGGATCTCCATTTATCATTAATCGCATCTCCATCGATCTTCTCATATATTTTGCTAAAATTTTAATAGTACTCATTACTAAACTCAAAACAAAAACAAAACACTTATCATCACACTCGAGCTAATGTATATATACTCCTTTCTCAAGCCATTTCCAATAGTTTTTAACCAATCTGACTTATGATATTATTACCATAGCCACAACAAAACGAATGAAATCATGCGTCTTTGAACCCAATTATCTACCTCTATGAAGAAATCTCTTTAGCCTTTGCAATCAAATAAAATATTATTGTTCTCGCCTCTCTCTAAAGGTTGTACTACATCTCACTATATTTTCCTTCATTATAACTCTAGCTCTTTAAAATTCTATTCGAGTGGTGTCCCACCATCTCTTAAAACTTTCTATACAACCACGTTACTCACCAAATTTTAGAAAACCACCAGCTTAGGTACTCGCAAGTCGTAATTACTGTACAAATTTCACTTAACCAACAATCTTATTATATAGTTTCATCCCATCACAATCCATCATGAACTCTTATTATCATTATGCTCAGTTAGCCCTGGCTATCACTACGAAGTAAACCTTTTCATCGGCATGACACCTCAACTCATGTATACCCATCAAATTCAACTGACTAACCCAATTGTATACGCACTTTCTTACTAAAATCTTCAATTGCCTTCACCCAAGTATACTCAATGGGACTTTCTTTATCCATAAGCTTGTCATTTCGGTATCAATCCACTCATTTATGGCGTAAGATAAAAACACCAGTCCTTATACTACCCTCCTTCTTCTTAACAAACAAGATAGGAGCACCCCACGAGGAAACACTTGGACGGATGAACCATTTATCAAGAAACTCTTGGATTTGACCCTTAAGCTCTCTTAATTCTGCATGAGTCATACGATACGGAGGAATGAAAATAGGGTAAGTGTCAGTTTTCAAGTCAATGCAGAAATCTATATCTCTATATGGAGGCATACCAGGCAAATCTGTAGGAAACACCTCCTTAAAACTCAGATACTACAGAAATAGACTCAATCTCAATATCCCAAACATGAGCCAAATAAGCCAAACAATCTTGCCCCACCAGTTTTCTAGTCCAAATGGAGGATATGATCTTAGCTAGCTTAGGTTTGTACAGGTCTTCCCACTCAAATCTTTCCCTACCGGCGATCTCTAGAGTTACCGACTTAGTATTACAATTAAACCCGGTATAATAGGGGGACAACCAAGTCATGCCTAAGATTACATCAAATCAATCATATCCATCATAACCAAATCAACCCAAATCTAAAAATCCATAACCACAACTGGACAACACGATACACATGGGTGACTATGACTGACTCTTCAACTGGGGTAGACACATGGATAGAGGCATCAAGTATATCACAAACCACTTCAAATCCCAAGGTAATTGAGCTGACATATATGAATAAGTAGAACCCGGATCAAGCAAAACAATAGCCACCTAGACACATACAATAGTAGCACTTGTGACCACTACATCACACCCTCAAACTCGGTCTTACCCGTAAAAACATAAAACTGAGCCCTGTCATCTTAATGGGCAACCTCCTTGCTTGGCTGCACCACTCATCTACCTGCATTACCGTTTCCCCGGCCTCCACAGCCTCACTGATTTCCTTCTCATATGTCCAGGTTCTCCACAATTTTAACACACCTTATAACTTATATTCGATTGTTGAACACTGAATTATATCGCGGGGGTTAGTTCGGGTACGATTCGGGGTCCATAATTGTGACTAGGGAAAATTGGGGAGATAGGGCTGAGATTCTGTCTCGCCCTGTCGCTCTCTGGCAGGAGAAATCCCGCACTGGCGGTCTCGCCTTGGCGGGAAAATCCCGCCCCAGCTGCCATAATGAAAACAGAATCCCTGCCAACAATTTTTTTAGGTTGTTTTCCTTCCCAATTTCCCCTAAAGGTTCCCACCTATAACACAAGCATTTTTAGAGAAATCCCTTTAGCTAGGACATCATTGTCTACCCCCCGGTCAACCCAACGAAGTACGCACATTAGAATCCTTTTACATCGTTTCAACACTACCACATGCATATCCCAAGATACACCCAGACTCTCACTCGGTTATCAGTTGGTCGCAACGCACGTCCAGATTTCTCGCTTACGAACCACATCGTAATTTATGTAGACCCTTGTACCTAATCTCGTGATGACTTTCTTTTCACAACAAGTTTCAAGACAGTCAAGCAGTTATAACTTGCAGACAAGTCCAAATTCTTTAATTAGTTCGTTCCATAGACGACCATTACTGATAATATATGTCTTATACGGCCCTTAAGGCCAGGTACCAATTGGAACCTTCTCAGTTCCAATTAACTTGGTTGTGTCCCTTTAGCTGGGATTACGACGTCTAGTTCACTTCATTGAGATACCAATTGGACTCAACCCATACCACAATCGACAATAGTAGCTAGCGAGCGCCACAAAACTGCTAATTTCAATCATAGAACTTGGTCGAACCCAATTCTTAACTGCCTCAACCTTTAACTGATGGTAACCAGACCTTAAATCAATCTTAGAGAAAACTGATGCACCTTGCAATTGGTCAGAAAGGTCATCTATCCAAGGCAATGGATATTTGTTCTGAATGGTGACCCTATTCCACTGTCGGTAGTCTATACACATCCTCTCTTGCTAGTGATGGTGTTACCATTGTTGTTGCTCTAACTCGGACCATAGAGTGAAGGAGGAAAGATACAAATTTGTATCACCCAGATACCAATTGGATTCAAGTCATAGCATGAAGGTAGAAAGAAGTGAGTTTTCCCTAAAGTCTTATAGCCTCTCGAAGAAAAGTACGGACGTCATCGTTCCATTCCGCAAGACTCTACTAGACTCATTTTGGTATAATGAGATCAACGAACCTAGGCTGTGATACAAACTTTGTCACGACCCAGACCGTCGTGATTGGCACCCACACAAACCCTTCGGTGGAAGAACCATTACTACAACCCAAACAAATAAATTTCATGAAAACTAAGGCATTTAAAGATACGAAAGCAGGTCTAAATGACTATAAAAATATGGAGTTCCCATAAACTCCAAGGTTTTAACAAACAACTAACCAAACTAATGCGAAAATTCAACCCCTAGAACCTGAAAGTCATTGTACCAAAACTCTACTAACGACAAGTCTAAGAAGAAGGGGTACAACCCCGAAGCTAAACAAATAGTCTAAGTCCGAAAAGGGTGGACTTAAACAAGAAAGATTTATGGCAGCCTGAAAGAACCGGCTCACCCTTGAATCCAGTCACGCTCAATAGCCACCTAGTTGAGATTTATCAATAGTCCCCCGAAGATGCCCTGTACTCAACAAAGAACAAGCAAGGGTAGTATCAGTACACGACCACAGTGTACTGGTAGGATCACGCAGCTATCCCAATAAGTGAAACACATGCAAGTAACCACATCATTATAAAATAGGCATATACCGAACATATACAATATTAGTCATCTTTTCAGGATCAATGTAGCATCACACGTTCTCAATAATACACTTTGGTTATCAATTTGGAGCAACATAAAGTCTTACAATATCAATCATCATTAGATATGAACGTAATCATCACAAGTAGATACACAACACAATTCAATGGTCCTCTCACGGAACTCAATTCAATGGTCCTCTCACGGAACTCAATTTAATGGTCCTCTCATGGAACCCACACTCAAACTGTTAGCATATCGAAACGTGGTACTCGATCCAATGTTTATGCCGAAACGTGGCAACTGATCCCAAGTTTATGCCGAAATGTGGCAATTGATCCCACGTTTATGCCGGAACGTGGCAATCGATCCAAGTAAGTGTGTCGGAACGCAACACCCAATCCATTCAACAAACCACAATCACAATCACAATGTATATTCTCATAATCATACAACAAAAGGTGATTCATCGCATACAATTATTCAATTATCCTCATTTACGATTTGGGTGATCAATAATGCAACATCCGTATACATACATACATACATTATAATGAGCTATTACAAACATATATCACACCAACATGAAATCATAACCATCACCTACCTCGAATCCAAGCTTGAATCTCCTAAAACACGTGAATCTTCCCTTTTCGGATTCTTTACACTTGTTCTAGGTCTACATACAATAATTTATACGCAAGGATCAACAATCAAGACCCAATTACCCGGATCATAATCAATAATATCAACCCTTAGTCAAACCTTAATCCTTATACCCAGATTAGGGTTTTTTCCACCATTAGTTTTAGATCAAAACCATTCCCCCACAATAATTACTTACGAATTTACATTCTACGGATCGAAAAATGGATTCGAGGAGTGAAAACCTTACATTTAGCCTCAAGAATGGTGGAAAACTTTCAAGAAAGCCCCTGGGGTCGTTCCTTAGCTCTCAAAGTCGAAAAGTACAGAATAAAATATTTTTAGGGTTTTATTTCGGACTTAAGTCGCATTTGTCCCGCTACAGCGACCCCGCCCTGGCGGCACAAATCCCAGCCATAGCGGCTTGCATGGAACAGTGAGCAAAAATAATAAATCCAAGACCCCATTTCACACCACACCTTCAACCAACGACACTCAAAAACTACATGTTCACACCAAAATCAATTTCGGGAGTTCTACTCACCTGAATTCAATTCCGTAAAGTCTTACGGTTTCCTTAACGACTTACCTATCTACTCATGTGATCGAATTAATAATTAGATCACCCAATGGCTACCATATTTCCCTAGACCTCACAGACTCCGATTTTATCCAAATCTGAACTAGGTTGGAAAATCTCAAGTTACTACGAAAAGTTTTCTGACCCCAATATAGAATTTAAATAAACAAGATATTTAAATAACCAAAAGTTTTGGACACAAATAACTACCGCGTCGGGAATCCGACGAACCACCATCATCCAACCCAACAGTTCTTCTTCTTCCACCTTTAGACCACCAAAAACCAGCACATGAAACCGCTAGATCTCCCTCAAGCTTCACTGCCAACAAGCAACAACCGGATACCTACCCCTATTTTATCTTTGTCATCGTCGACTTTAGCTAATCACCAAACCATACCCCCAAACGCCATAAACAACCAAACAAACCCTTGTTCTTTCGTAAATAAAACCAGCCACAAATCCACCGGAGTAACAACAACAGCGACGACCATGAACTCCGGCGCAGCTCTGCAAATCAGCAACCACCGCTAGCTCCGAGCTCCAACTAGATCTCAAACTCAATAATAGGTGCCCTTTTTCGAGAAAATGACATAAATAGTGTCTTAACTATATGACTAGGTCTAAAATGGTCCCTTAACTATACATTTTATGGATTTAGTCCTTTAAATATTCAAAAATATATTAGCTTTAGTCCCTTAAATATACACTTATCGGTTTTAGTCCCTTAACTATAAACTTACCGATTTTAGTTCTTTAAATATTCAAAAGTTTATCAGGTTTGGTCTTTGTCCATTTTTTAAATACAAATAGCTTAAGTTTATATTAACGGAATCCATGCCTCGAGAATTAAATCCTTTAGCAACTTTTGTTTCTCTCCCTCGGCTACTTTTTCTTCAAATTAACCTTATGTGAAGAACCTTAACCTCAACGATTTAAAATAAAATTCACAAGGAAAGAAAATATAAGTCATAATTTTATTCAACAAAGGATAAAATGAAGCATATTATCGCTACTAATGACTTGAATATGCTAAACTTTATTATAAAAAGAAAAAAATTATTACCCGTTAAATCCAAAGTTTGTACTCCGACGACTTCATTGAACGGATTTTGTTTAATTTTTCAGAAATTGAAATTTATAAAATGGTAAATTTACAAAAAAAAATTAAATAGATCAATTTTATTATTCTATTCATTTTATTCTATGTAAAAAAAATTGAGTAAATTAAAAAAAATCCGCACTTATTAGCATATTCAAGTGCGGATTCAAGTCATTAACAACAATTATATGCTTAATTTTATCCTCCAGTGAATAAAATTAGGACTTATATCTTCTTTCCTTATTAATTTTATTTTGAATCGTTGACGTTATTGTTCTTTTCATAAGTGTAGTTTGAAGAAAAAAAGGGCCAGGATAGAGAAACAACTTAAAAATAGGCTAAAGATTGAATTTTCCAAAGATTTCGATTAATATAAAACTAAGCTATTTGTATTAAAAAATGGACAAAGATCAAACCCGATAAGTTTTTGAATACTTAAAGGACTAAAATCGGTAAGTTTATAGTTAAGGGACTAAAACCGGTAAGTGTATAGTTAAGGGACCAAAGCTGATAAGTTTTTGAATAGTTGAAGGACTAAATCCATTAAATGTATAGTTAAGGGACCATTTTAGATCTACTCATATAGTTAAGGGACTGTTTATGTCATTTTCTCACCCTTTTTCCATGACTCTGCTTTCCCCTTTTTGTCCCCATTTGGGTTGCTTATTAACCGTTTCGTCCACTTTTAATTGTCATAAAAGTCAAACGATAAAGAACTTTGATTAACATTTATAATATATTTTTTCATCATATTATTATGAAAAAATTATAATTTATAGTATTTTTTGTATAATTTTGGAATATCTAGATTTTTTATTTAAAATATCAAATTAATCTAATCTAATTTAACATTAAAATTTAGTTAAATTAACTTTTGAAAAGCGCTAACTAAAAATAGACGGAGGAAATATTGTTTGGCATTGTTCTTTTGGAACGGAAAATGGCCAAAAATGTTCTTGAACTATTTGAAAAGGTCTAAAAGTTCCCCTCATTTATCTATTGGGCTAAAAATACCCCTCAATGCACCTTTTTGGTTCATTTCTATCCTTAAAATTAACACCACTTTTTAAAAAATTATTATTATTTATTACATGTTATTTTCTTATTGTATAGATTAAATTCCAACTCATTTAATTTTCTCTTATCCATCCATAATAGTTCCCGGATCCGGCTCCCCTCCATTACCATTACCCCTTCTCTCCATTTCGTCAAGTGCATGTCTAGATGAGAGTCATGTATCTTATTTAAAGTTAAAGGTTAACATTATATTATATTAACAAATATCATATCCACAGTTAAGTCAACTAATTTTAGAAAACTACTCTCCAAATTTGGTAAGAATTACACTATATTCCATACAAAATTTGATATTTATTAATATCATTAATTTCATCTTATATTTTTATAATTAAATATTAAAATTGTAGAACATGAAACATTTATATTTAATGTGATACATAATAATCTTCAAAAACATTTACATTAAAAACAATGTTTTCTTTTATTTCAAAAAATATATATAACCAATAGAGTTTGTTAAATATTTGAATGAGATCGAAATTGCTCAGTTATGACAAATTTAAATGCAAAATTGCTCTAAATATAAATAATAAACTACTTTAAATTACTTTCAAGCATGAGAGATCCTTTTTTTTTTTTTTTCATTTTCTCACATTTAACTATATTTTATATAGTGCAACAAAAAGAGTCAACAAGTATAGAACTATAAACAACACAATATGAATTATCTACCACTCCATAGATTTTGAGAAGATATTATTTTGCCGTTTGGGAGAAATTAACTAGTAAAGTTTGATGACATTCTATTTTGTATAATAATGTATAAATTGTATATTGAGCTATATTTTTGCAAGGTAAATTAGATAATTGTGCTTTTATATAAAATTCTCAAATTAAATTACATTTGTTGATTGAAGTAGTATCAAATATAATACTATAAATTATAAATTACTCCCTCCGTCCCATTTTATGTGAGATACTTTGACTCGGCACGGAATTTAAGAAAGAAATGAAGACTTTTAAAACTTGTGATCTAAAATGAAATGACAAGAATTTGTGTGGCTATAAATAATTTCATTAAGGGTAAAACAGATATTTTATAGTTAAATTGTTACTTAATATAGAAATGTGTCAAATTTTTTTTAACTGACTAAAAAGGAAAGTAAATCACATAAATTGGGACATATGGAGTATTAAATAAGGAAATTTATAAGTTGATCCAATATGGAATTGGACGCGTAATCAATTAAGATCCTACTCTCCTGAAGACCAAAGTAACAAACACTCGAATCAGTTGTGGTTCAGAAATTCCATACGCATAAAAGACAAAGGAGAGAAATTGTTGTCAGGAGTTGCTGAAGTTACTTTCTGGAGAAAAGTAACAAAGTAACAACAACAACAAGTGTGGGAAAAATATACATTCCAGCACACACTTTGCTCTCACAGTCATATTTTTCAGTTAACACCCGCGTATTCAACCTTTTAAAAATAAAACAATATTTATACACACGTATACATTATTATATAATATGTATACACTTGTATAAACAATGTATATATCTTGTATAAAATGTGTAACAATGTATGAAAGTGTATAAACACATCACTTGTTGCCGGGATGAACTTTTCTTTTTCTTTTTTGGGGAATGTTCAATTGCAATTCTTGTTCAAAATCAGTCCAATTCTCTACTAAATGACTTCAAATGACAATTTTCAACAAGCTTAAACAATACTAAAATTTCTCATAAAATCAAGTTTGAAATTAGAAGTCACTTCATCAAGTTTGTTCAAGAATGGTGAGTTACTGCATGATTTTCATCACCCAAATCGTACCATATTGGTACTCTTGAGAATTTTAACACAACAACAAATCAAGTTTACTAACAAAGTAACAATCATGAAACAGTTGGGTTGAAGAAGAAAATATGAGAAATGGCCTGTCTTTCAAATTATATACAATATGGGCCAATTTGGGTTAAGAGTGGAAAAATATGGCCCATTTAGGTAATAAACTCGAGCTGGGTAGTTGAGACTTGAGACTGTAAAATCTTCAACTAAAAGAACACTTTTTAAAAATTAATATAAAGGAAATTATTATAGTTTAACCCGCACACGTGACAACATCCATCCCTTTTAAATTTAGTGATTGTCACTTTCAATTTGCATATATATATATATATATATATATAAAGGCTTTTGTAATTGTCCTTGTCACATTGTACCATATCTCCAACTGTTTTTTTCTTCTTCCCATAAGAAATAATTCTCGGATTACAAATGCTCTCCTCCACTCTTTCTGGATAGAGATTAAAGACAAGACATTTATATTTATGTATAAATATTGTAATATGGGTAATTTAGTTGGGAACAAGTTATGTCAGACAGAGGTTAACCCATATGTTTATGTGGGGATGCACGTGCACTCGTTAACTCGGGGGGAAAAATTATGTATATTTGTATATATTTATCTTGAGAAACTAAATATAATTAACAGTGCCCCTATAGAAAGCATGAAATAGTGCTTGTATTGCTTGTACAAGCTAATAGATCCGCCCACATGACCAGAGTTCAATCTTAGGTAGAGCCTTTTTTTTAGCTTAATATTGGTGCACCCAAAAATTTTAAATTTTGAATTCGCCTTTGATGCCGGAAAATAATTACCACTACTTTTATCCACAGACTCTTTAATATTTATACCAGACCGTTCTTTTACTAGTTTTTTATATTGATTGATTTAACTATCTATTACTCCCTCCGTTTCAAAAAGATTGGTCTGGTTTGAATTGGCACGAAGTTTAAGAAATTAAAGAAGACTTTTGAATCTTGTGGTCCTAAATTAAGGTTATGTCAAATGTACAAAATTGCTCTTAATCTTGTGGTCTTAAACATGCCACGTGGAAAGCAAAAAGTAAAATGTTACCAAAAAAGGAAAGAGGTCATTTTTTTTAAACTGACTAAAAAGAAAAGGAGGTCATTCTTTATGAAACGAAGGGAGTAACATTTTATTTATTATACTATAAACAGTGGAATTGGTAGGAATATATTTATGCTTTACTTGTTAAAGTCATTGAGCGACCTAATCGGGTTGACTAGATTAAAAAAATTGAGCCATTTTATTTTAAGTTAACATATTTTTCTAACTGTATGGATGGACTCAAAATTGATTCCCCTCAATTTGAGATTTGAAAGAAGGTTGTATGGTTTCTCCAAGGAATCTCTCTCGGGAGGGGGGTGTGCGTGTATTGTGTGAAGAAGTTAAAATCAACTTTGATATTTTTGGTCCATTCTTGTTTCATGAGCTAGCTTTTGATTCATCTCTTAATTATTTTTCAAATAAACTTATTTTCTTCACTTTAAGGAAAATAATTTATCCACGTAAAGTAAGAAAACTATTTTTCAATCCTCACTATTCGACCACAATTCGAGACCCAACTCCTGATCATGACCCGAGACTCAAGTACTCCTGAACCTGACCCAAGCTCAAAATTAGACTCCCGACTTTGACCAAAGATTCGAATCCTAACCCCGAAACTCGATACCAACCTTGACTAAGGACCCAACTCCCCACCTAGGACTGGAACTCCTAACTTGGGACCCAACTCTAAAACCCAACCCTCGACGCGCGCGGGCCGCAACTCGAGACTAACTCTGACTTCAGTTCGAGACCCAATTCTTAACTTGATCCAAGAGTCGATGTCACGACTCAGATCGTCATGAGTGACATCTACACTAAACTACCTAGTGAAAGAACCAATTACCAATCCGTAATTAACCCAATACACCATTCATTGAAATCAAGTCCTTATATAAATCGTAGGGAAACAGTTTAAGATACAGCTAAAGAATTATGTCCCCATAAACTCAATCAATAGTCAAAATATTTTTGCGGAAATAAAAACCCCTAAGAAATGAAAGTCATCATACAAAAACTTTAAATAATCAAGACTGGGATGTTATTAGGATCGAAATAAGCAGGTGTCATGCAGAAGATAGCAAAGCAAACCTCGAAAGACCATGAGTAAGATCAAGACAAACGAGAAATATACCAAAAGACACAAAGATGATTTGGTCAATCGACCTACATCCACAAAAGAGATGGGTATATGAGAGTACAAAATATAAAGAGAAATAATCTCAACCAATTCATTAGGAATACAAGGAGGTTCACAAATTCTCCTTCATAACCAAAACTTTCAAAACCCTAGGACTATATTATGAATATTGATTAAGTTAGAAGGAAAGAGCCTCTATTTATAAAGTCTTAAACCTTCTCCTATAAGAAAAGGATTAGCCAAATATGGAGACTTTATGTTTTCCTTTTAGAAAAAAAGAAAAAGTATGTATGGTAACAAACTCAGGGCAAATAATACCCAACAAATCTCACCCTTGGCTTGAATTTCTGACAACATAAATTTGTCTACCTTCTTCACATAATCTTCAACAGCTTGCATCTCCTCTTCATAATCTCCTTAGCAAAATCTATGTCTTAACACTGAGAATCTCTCCGAAATAATTTCTCCAACAAAAATCTTCATTACTATCAAAAAGGTTGTGGCTAGAACTACACCTACCAAGATGAACACCTGATTCTTAACCTGGTTCAATCATCAATTATCAAACCACTGGACTTGGCTCCATCGTTAAATCTGGCTCTCATATCACTTGTTAGGATTGAAATAAGTAGGTATCATACGGAAGATAGTAAAGCAAACCTTGAAAGACCATAAGTAAGAATACAAATGATAAATATACCAAAAGTCACAAAAATTTAATGTGGTTCGACCAATTGACCTACATCTACAAAGGAAATGAGCAATCCACTATAAATATGAGAGTACAAAATATAGAGAGAAATAACATCAACCAATTCACTCGGAATACAGGGAGGTTCACAAATTCTCCTCCATAACCAAAACTTTCAAAACCCTAGGACTACATTGTGAATACTGATTAAGTCAGAAGGAAAGAACTTTTATTTATAGAGTCCTAAACTTTTCCCTATAAGAAAAGGATTAGCCAAATATGGAGACTTTATGTTTTCTTTTTAGAAAAAAGGAAAACATATTTATAGTAAGAAACTCAGGGCAAATAATACCCAACAAATGCAACCTCTAAAACTTAGAAACATAATTTAATAGTCTAATGTCATTGCCCGAAAAGATGGACAAAAATAAGTAGTTGAACTTATGGCGGCCTGGAAGAGTAGCTCACTCTTGAGTTTGATGTCAATTGTCCCTTAACTGAGGTCTCGTATCAGTCGTTAGAAGATGTCATGTACTCAACCAGAAAAGAACATGTGCAATATAAGTATACAACCACAATGTACTAGTAGGATCACACGGCCAATCCAAATCATGAATGTAAACATAAAACCACAACATAGTAACACAATCAGCACATTTCATCAACAAATATGAAACTACACGGACTCTCAGTCTTAATCCTGAATTACATACACATGAAACATAGCTCACATGATCGCATACAAGTCATACTTTAGTCCAACTCACCTTTCAAGTAATCCAAACTACTCAAGGATCCAATATACATATATCACATTAAATAACAGGTAAATCCGATTCACTTGTGGAACCAGAAATGCACATATCCAGTTCTCTCAAGGAAACCACAAACACACTGTTAGTGTACCAGCGCGGTACTCAACCCAATCAGAGTTAGTATTAATATTAGGCATGGTACCCAAGCCAATCATTAGTATTTCTGTATCGGAATGGTACCCAAGCCTGTTGGGGTTTTGCCCTGATTTTCTTACCTTATTTTAGGGTTATTTTTTTTCTTAAAGAAAAAGTCAAAGTATTACCATAAATGCTTGAACTTTTTTTGAAAGGAAAATATAGTTTTCTTCCATATTTGGTTTATTCTTTCCTTAGAGGAAAATTTTGGAGATCTATAAATTGAAGATCTTTATTCTCATAGCATAACACAGTAAAATCCACAATGTAGTTGTTTAGAGAGTTTTGTTTATAGGGAGATTTTCTCTCTACGGTTTCTATGCTTTTAATTAGTTTTTATTTATGTAGGCCAATTGATCATATCAATAATAATATTATGTTTTTAGATAAGTTTTGTCATCTGATTTATCAACCATATGATTTGCAAATTATAAGCTTCCGCATGACGCCCAAATCACTTTTGAACCCAACAAAGCCAACCAACAATCACAAATAATTATACACAATCACAATTAACAATAACACTTGAAACCATAAGTAATAAAAAACAAGTTCATTGCATGATGATTATCACCATGATGTCATTTCTTATGCTTCCTTTGTTTTTTCCAACATGCATTACACAAGAGTTACTAACAAGCAGTAGGCTTGCATATATACATAAATTAGAAAACACACTACCATTACCTACCTCAAATCAAGCCCCTTCAAAACTCTGAAGGACTCGAGTTTTTCTCCTTTTGAAGTACATTGGCTTGTCCTTGGTGTAAAACAAATAATACATACAACAATTAATCAAATATGACCTAATTATACCTGGATTGTAACCAAATTCTAACCCCATACCCAGATGCGTATCTAGAGGGGGTGCCGTGGGTTCACGTGAACCCATGCTCCCCTCTCTAGATCACATATAGTAGTGTTATCTTTTTTTTAAAATATTTAAATATAGATGTGTGAACTCATGTTCAAAGTATCATATAGATGATGATTGGGTACACCTTTCTAAGTGAGGATATAAATTTAAATCTTATATCTATCTTGTCTCTTTGAGTACACCTTTCCAAATGGTTATCGGTTACATTTTTGCCGTTTCAACTAATTTTGCTTTTGTTTTTTTCCTTTAATCTTTCAAAATTTTCAAGTGTGTTACATTGAAAATTCCTAAAAAATTTAGCATTGTAAATTTTTTATATAATTAAATCAAATGTGTATATTAAAATTTAAAACTAGTAGTATTATATATTTTGGACCTATAATTTTTAAAATTTAATGGTTCATATTACGAACTAAAAGTCAAATCGATCAAATTTATATTTAAGATACAATTTTTCGTAATCGTTCACCCATCTAGCGGAAATCCTGGATACGCCTCTGCCCATACCATGATCATTCTATCCAAACTAGGGATTTTTCCACCATTAATTCAAGTCAAAGACCTCCCCCAAAAGTAATATCCTATATTCTAAGGCTTAAGAATCAAATTACAAGATTGGGAAGTAATAAACTTATTTTTACCGACTAATTCTGTGGAAAATCAAGTAGAAACTGCCCTAAGTCGGCCCTCTCAAATCCAAGAAGAATAATGCATAAAATAGGAGGTTTTGAGATTTTTTCCGTAAAAAATCCCAACTTACCTAGCTATAGCGGCCGTTAGCCCACTATAGCGCCTGCACACTTCCACTATAGTGGTTTGATGCCTGCAATATCAGATTATTACACGAACTTCAGAAACTCAAAAATTCCTGAAAATCTCATTTTTCACAACATACCTTCTTCCCTTAACGTCCCAAACTATCTCCTTCACGCCAAATTCGATTTCGAAAAATTTACTCCCCCGAATTTCATTCCATGATTGGGTATTATTTGTCTTAGCTAGGTGATCTAATTCCTAATATACGTACTGATATTCTACATTATTATTCAAGATATAAGATATTATATCAATTACTACATTACTTATACAAAAATAACGATTTAAACTTTTATTGAGAATTGTTTTCTCTTATAAGTCAAACCAAACTATCTCCCCCTTATAAGGTTATTAATTATGGCGTAAGAGTAACATAGCAAAGACTATAGTCTTAAAATAGATGAATTAGATATTATGGGTATCTCAATATATTGTTATTTCATCAATTATTATTATCATGGAGGCTCTGCCAGCATTTCTATTTTGTGGTCACAAGTTAGCTAATTAGTTATGTTCTCCATTAAAGTCTCTAGTTTGGACAACCTACTCTCACTTTTCCACATTTATTGGTGATGTTGGTTTTGATAACATACTTCTCAAACAATTTAACTAAACCTCCAATATCATATTCTCATCAAAATAGTAAAGGTTATGGTAGCTAACAATTACAAATTTTAAAAGAAGAGAAGTGTACTAAATATGTTTACTCCAATTGGCCCAAATATGACAGAAAAAATATAAAAATATTAACAGAATAATATTCCTGTAAACATTCTTCAATTCTATCTATAAAAGATATACAATGTGTATGGTTTTGCGTTTTATAAAATAATAATAACAAAAGGATTAGTTTTCCTAAGTAAAAAAAATAATTATGATAAATACTTTTTCCTTCCTTTAAGAGGAAAAAAATCGAGACAAATCGTAACACGTTATTATTGCTAACTTTGGTTACTCCATTCATTTTAAATTATATGATACTAGGTAATTTGGCCGCGCTTTGTGCGGTCATAAATAATAATTGCATTGAACTTGCAAATAATCCTTTACTAATATTCATACATTTAAATTTAAAAAAAAAAAGGATCTTAAAAAAATATTAGCAATATTCCAACATGAATTTGATTATTTGTCATTATCACATAACTCAAGAACCTCTAATGAATGAATTATTCAGGAAATACTAAATCTTTGGTTCTTTAATCAACATTAAAAGGAAAATAAAGAAGAAAATATGAATATATATACAAAGACATTTCGTAAGAAAAGAACATATTTAAGTTGCATAGATTATGCAATTGTGATATATGTCTCAGGGAAAAATTCAAAAATTTGTTAACAGATTCAAAAAAGAAATTACGCTTGAACATGAAAGCAATTATAACATTTGAACTATCATAATGAATTTCTTCAATTGATAAGTGAGAAATTTCATATCTATGTTAAAATAGATAATATGTAAGCTTATATATAGTACTTTTAAGTCATAGAATTTACATAGAATATCAAAACATGAATTTTTGGAACTAAGTACAATAATTATTTTTTGCACAATGAATATATCTATTATATGTGTATATGTTCAATATAACTGGAGACAATAATTTTGTAGACAACAGAGTTTAAAACATGGACTCAAAACCAACAATTAACATCATTAGCATAAATTAATGACGGTACAAAAAATACCAGGCTATGTAAGATTAGAATTAAATAGAATGGAAAAAATCGAGTCCACTAAGTGCACAGTGTCTCCTTAAGAAAATTATTCCCCTCTAATACCTGAGGTTTAAAGAATTAGATCCTCTTAGGATGTAACGATTTTATTCACCAACGTATTGATACAAAAATAATGATGTCAGTAAGTCACTCAACAGGAGCAAAGTACATGAATATTTTATTCTGGAGAAGAAAAAGAAGAATTTCAAAATTTTCATTGTTTTAAAATGAGAGGAAATCCCTCTATTTATAGACAACAAAGGGTAGTGTGAACAAATTCTTATTGTGCCTTATCGGAAAGGTCACAACTCTTTTGAAATGTCACAACCCTTCGGAAAGGTCACACCATTTCATAAACGTCACAACCTTTCATAAAAATTGCAACTCTTCATAAAAGTCACAACTTTTCATAAAAGTCACAACTTTTTATGAAATGTGAAGGCTAATTTTGGAAATAAATAAATTAAAAGGAAATTCTGGTCTGTGATGACGCCACATAGGCGGACCTAGAATTCTCTTATATAT
>JAJOOH010014088.1:0-25256 GCA_029582605.1 Solanum gracilifrons | reverse complement strand
CCCCCCCCCCCCCCCCCCCCCCCCCCCCCCCCCCCCCCCCCCCCCCCCCCCCCCCCCCCCCCCCCCCCCCCCCCCCCCCCCCCCCCCCCTTATCAAATAGATAAGAGATACTTGGGCATGTGATCGATTAATTGCCAATATCTCTATACGAGTGCTTATTAATTACCAAAGTTTGCTAAATGTTTGTGGGTAGGCTAGGCTTTAGATGTGATATCCATCTCTCGATCAACTACCATGAATCAAGTGAGTTCTCTCGAACGTCAACAAGCATCAAATAATGAACATCCCATTACTCAATTCATCTACTCCGTCGAGCTAGAAAGGTAGTTTCGAATTAAGATTTACTCTCTCAAGCTGAACCCATAACAACCGAACCACTACAATCAACAATCATTAATATTAATTCTAAAACCACTCTCTCAAGCAAGCATAGAATACTAAGCAATAATTGCACTCTTCAACTACAATTCTTAAATTAAACCTCAATTACCAATCAAACCCACTTCAAAACAACAATTAAATTAGTAATTACTAATAACCATAAGCTAATTAAGGCAATTAATCACATAATCACACCCCAAGACTGGGGGTTTTAGCGACACATCATAAAAAGTAAGAAATCAATACTAATTACGTTCTCCATAGCTGGGTATTAATCTCTGAGTCTTTACAATGCTTCAATTTAGCTTCAATTCCAAAACCAAATTCAAAATCAACTATAAAACTCTTCAAAACTAAGCAAGAACAATGTTTCAATCCAAATTTGTAAGTCTAACAATGATAAGATTCCATGATTTGTCTTATTTAAAAAAAATAAAATTTATACGCTTTAAGATTTAGGCCTTTGGGGTCATTCAGTTTTATAAGTCGCGTGTCGCCGAACAGATCGGTGACTCGCCAAACGGTATCCTTCACCTTCTTATATTCAATTCTCACCACTTTTTTGGTGTAACATTAGGCGATCCAGGTCGGGCTCACCGACCTGATTGGCGATGCAACTTCTATCCTTTCTGATCACCCGTTTCGGTATGGATCTTCATCAGTGGTCCTGTAGCTTTCGGTGGACTGGAACTCCTTCGCTGATCCACTCAGAGGTCCGCCATAAGGTAAATTTCATTTCTTAATTTCCTTGGTACAAGGTCCAGTACACTGTAATATTGGGCGGGTTACAATGCCACTCCGTGAACCGCCAAGTGGCTTGGGCGATCAACAACTTTGTTTTTCTTCTCTCTTTTAACCGTTAATGTTCTTCTTTTGCTCTTTTGTTTTCCTAGCTACAAATAACCATATAAGCATCAGCTTAGAGCACAAGTTAGGTAAATTAGGGAATTAAACTTTAATTATCAAGCCCTAAATAAGTCAAACACTCACACTCATCAGAAGGCAACCAAAGTTTTAGTTTTACTTATTGTTATTTGAATAATGGTTCTTAAAGGTGTAGGTTGAAAATTCATAATTTTGGAGAAATATGCAATTAGGCGAGTTCAGGTACCATTCGGCGAATTGTCGAAAGGGTCGGCGACCCCGATATGGATCACCTTTTTGACCAACGAAAGGGTTACAATTCTTGTAACTTTGGTGGGGAAAAGTACAATTCGGCGCATCACTGAATGGGTCGGCAAAATAAGTGACCACCATCGATTAGGGCGCGAACTGAAAGATCAAAAGGGCTTCAAACAATTTCAAATTCAAAACTCTCTTTTATTTTACATTTTTCAGCTCTTTCACTCCTAAACTTTCAATTTAGATCCTATTTTGCTCGATATTTTTGCGCGGGTGTCATTTCTTGGTTTGAATTTGCATTTGCTTTCATATTTCTTTGATTGAGTTTTGCATTTAACTGTTTAAGTGGTTGGTATCCCAAACTTGATTTGATTTATCACCATTTCCTATGCATGATAGTATAATTGTTAGATCTACTATATGATCTTGTGTATTTGATTAATTTTTAATTGTGGACTATTGACTGATTTTTAAATTTTTTAAATTCCGTTCCAAAACTCTGCGAAATTGCGGGTATGTGGTTGTAGCATGTTGGATATGGTGCGGGTAAAGTCTAAGTAACCCGAATTGTATCAATCAACTAAATTTCCCAATGATAGAGTGGGTGACGTCATTCTTAAGGGCAAAATATGTTGATTGGTCAATTTTTAAATGAAATGGGGGAAGTCTAAGTACTCCAGGGTTGGTAGAGATATGGGCTAGGTGTTAATCGCATATAATAGGGCTTTGATTTTGTTCTCGTAGATTGTGCATGAAAATTTAGAATTCAGGGTAGAAATTAAGCACGAGAGGCTGTTCGATGACCTTAGTCGAGCTCACCGACTAACGCGACTGTTCGCTAACGAGCCCCTTGTATCGCCTTTTACCCTGAAATCTAGCAGGTAGAGTCTATCACATTTGGAGATATGCATGTGCTCTCTGAAGCCCTTATGATCACCTTTTTTCATCGCAATTTTATGATATTCGTTTTGTTAGATTCGGTGAGCTACCCTTTGCTCGCTGATTGAGTTTGGCGACTCACCGATTGGCTCTGGACCTCACCAAATTGGACTGAATTATATTTATTTTAGTTTTGTGACTTTTGGTGAGCCTGCTAAGGCTCGCTGAATAAATTTGGTGACTGTGCGAGCAAGTTTGCAAGCTTTTCTACAATTTTTAAAAATTGATGTTTCATTGACCTGTTTTTAATGCATTGGTTCGATATGTATTATTTTTCAATATGGCTAGACCCAAAGTACCTAGAAGAAACCAAACACACCGTAAGAGAGCACGAGAAGTAGTTATTTATGAGGAGGCTGCCCCTCCACGATCAACCCGACTCAAACTTCCTTTGATAGGGGAATGAGTATGGATAAAGGGAAGGTTCCTACAAAGCCGAGTCCTATTGATTCCAGCTCTAAAAGCATGGGTATCAATGTCACCTACCTCACCACTTCAGAATTTGATCGTGAGGACAATTTTGGGTCTAGATCGTCGACTTCTATGTCATAACTAGAGGATGACCAATACTTCAGTGGAGACGGGCTGAGCTGCGCTCCAAAGCATTGCATGATTCGGCTAGACTCCCGGTCACTCCTCCACCTTCTCCACCTTCAGAACAGATAGTTGAGCAAGCACCACAGGTGCTCTAGTACATGCACCTCTACGTAGCATGATGCGTAGAGTGAAGGCTGTCGGGTTGCGTACAATTTTTACAGAGAAGAGCTTGTCCATTGATGGAATGGTTGATATGTATAAAAATGTATGGGAAACCATTCAGTTTCACAAATTCAAGAGGTTCACAAAACCTCGAGGCTAATGCATACCTTTCTAGCTCTAGAACTTCTATGTGGAGTAGAAGAAGCTAGTCCGAAAGGGAAAGAAGAATTCCACCTTATTCCCATCGGTTGATTATGTGGTAGTGTGAGGTAAAAAGGTTAAATGCAGTAGTTCTAATAACAATGAGGCATTGGGGTGAACAGTCAATGCGATACGTTTCCTGGCAGACAAAATCAAGAAGAAAACCCTAGACGACCTTAAGGAGTGGTTGGCTCCTTTGAATTCTGACATTAAATCGTCGTGGATTGAGCCAGGTCTATACTAAGAAGAAGGACTTGAATTTACCTACGAGGTGCTGGTTCAAATTCATTAGCAACACACTGACGCAATCACAAAATGAGTCCATCCTCTGGCATCTGAAGGCAACTTTGTTAGGTTCAATAATTGAAAGGGATAGACTAAATCTCGGGATGATCATTGAACAGAAGATGGCCACGAGGGTCAAGAACAACCAGACATCACTTCCCTTCCCGGTGTTGAATATAGAATTGTGTCAGTAAGCTAAAGTGCTCTTTATGGTAAATATAGATGTGGAAGAGACTCCGACTTTCTGTACCGATATCCAGAGGATTAAGGATGAGTGCACAAGAGACGAGGCTGATCAGAAGAGAGCAGCGTTGGTGGACACCTCCTTGGTTGTTGATGTAGATATGCTGGATATAGACACAACTCCTTTTACTCAGGTTGGTGAGCCTTAAGGTACACCTAGTTCATCTACTACTTTTATATCTAACCCCACTACTTCTACTGCTACTTCTGTTGCTCCACGTCCCTCGTTGATATATGCAATGCTCTATAGGATTGGCCAGTTAGCTAGTCAGCTTATGTACATGTTTCCCGGGTCGAGGCGGTTGTCCCTGGACTAATTGAGCGAGTTATTGCTGCTGCCCTAGACTCTATCCGAGCTGAGTTGCCAGTTAAGCGGGAGTTGATCACCACACATGTCCTAGCTTTGGATTCCCTTATTGTGCGAGTTAAGGCATGTGAGCAGGGAAGTCGCCAGTCCGAGGATGGTGTGGCCTTGAGAGCCATTGTTGCAAGATTAAGGTGTAACGTGGATGAGCTCAGATCCACTAATATGTCTATGTTGTTTGGCAGTGTGGACCTCCCCAAGGTTCTAAGTTCTGAGATGCCAGCTATTTCTGAGATTCCTCCGGCCACTGCGACCGGAGATGTTGCTTTAGCTGATGATAGTGATGAGTCGAATACTCTTATGACTGATGATGAGGAGGTTGGGAACCGTGATGCAGTTGTTTATGATGATATTGAGGATCAGGAGGGTGCGATAGGGAAGACGACCATGAAGGCTTCTCTTTGGGATACCTCGATGTAGCTCCAGTGGAGCAAAGGATGTTGGAGGAGATGAGCCGGGCACTGAGTCCTAGATGGACAGAGCCCCAAATGTGAAACATTCACCTCATGCTTAGTCTGACATGGGGATCTTGACTCTCTTCTTTTTTTACTTCTGAGACAATTACTTTATTTTACATTAAGGACAATGTTTGGTTTTGTTTGGCGGGGTGTGGTATCTTCATACATTTCCCATTGGTTTCTATTTATCTTGTTTTTTATTCTTATTATTGTGACTGTTTGTTTTTAAGTGATTGTTTTTGATCCAAATTAAAATTCTCATCTTGATTTTTGTGTTTGTGAATGTGTTGTTGTTCTCTTGCATATTTGAGTATCAATTGCGATCAATAACAATGACTTAAATAGTGGTCTTTATTAAAAAATATGTTTATGCAATTCCAATGAGGCAAACTTGAGTTGCATAAGTCATGTGTGAACTCTTAGTATCTCATTGTGACTAGCGAATTGTTGAAATGAGTCTTGTGATGATCGTTGCATGCGAGCACAATTTGTAGATTCTTGATCGATAATTATGTTGAATGCCATATGTCGTGAGATTTCCTTGAAATATGTGCTTGGTGATACCTAGAACTTAACCTGTTGGTCCAATTGATTAACATGGGTGAATGAGAGAAATGATCTTAGGCACAAATTTGGAGAGTGAACCAAATTGCTATTATACCTTATTCTGACCACCTTGTGAGAGTGTGAATCTATCTTGGCACCATTTGAGCATAACACTTTGGTTGGAGGAAACATGAACACATTTGGTCTTTTTCCTTCCCCCCTAAAACCTTCATGAAGCATTGGTTTGTTTGAATAGCCAACTTAGGCCAAAAGCCTAAGTTGGGGGTGTGGGTGGAATTTGAGGAGAGAAAATGAGCAATAACTTTGTCAAATTCACCAATGAAGGATTGTGTTAAAAAGATGGACCCCTCTAGAAAATGAGCAATAACTTTGTGAAATTCACCTTTGAAGGATTGTGTTGAAAAAGATGGAACCCCTCCATATAATAAAATGAAAAGAAAAGCAAAAGAAGTAAAAGTTTGAAAAAGAATGTTGCAATTAAACTTGTGCATGGATAAAAGAAAAGGGGTGTCCAATGAGTCATATAAGAATCTCTGTGCTTTAAAGAACACAGGGTGGATTGTGAAAATAAAAAAAAGTGAACGAAAAGGAGAAGAAGTTAAATGAAAGAAATGGTGCATGAAGGTAGAAGTCATTAAGATAAAATGATCATACCTTTACCCATTGCCCTGTTACAAGACATGAAAGACCTTGATGATCTTGATTGAGCCGTCTGTCATATTGATGGGAAAATACGGACAAGCATATGGGTAGAATCATGCATGTGTTTATCTTTGAGAGTGTGAGTATTGATTTTTGATTCCTTGATTCATAAATTGTGATGAGCTTTATGTGAGCTTGGAATCATTCTTGATGTGAGGGCATTCAAATACTTTTGATGAGCTTGAATTTGCATTTGAAGCAATCATTGTGAGCTTGACTTCTATTTAATGATGGCTTATCACAATTTGAAACTTGTAGTGCACACTTGAAAATTTCAAGGGTAGATTGAACCTTTTGTGCATTCATGTTGAGTCTAAAGTAGCGCTTTTGTAGATATCCATGTTGACCTGATTGATATTATGTTTTACTTGAGGACAAACAAAATTTTAAGTTGGGGGTGTTGATGAGTCGGGAATTTCAACTCATTTAGGGCTTAATATTTAAGGAATTAGTGTCCTCAATGCCTATTTTATTCTCACAACTGATGCTAAAATGTTAATTTGCAGTAATGAAGGAAAAACGAGCAAGGCAAGGACATTACAAGGCAAATAGGAGTGAAAACGGTGAAAAAGTTTAAGGAAAGCAAGGTTGGTACTCGCCAAAGCCACTCGACGAGTCGCCTAGTGGAACTTCAACTTGCCCAAGTTCCACCAGGCCAGCCCATGGACAAGACCAACTTGGCGAGCAGAGTTATGGTCAGGCGAAACGTTGAATGGATCAGAGATGTCAATCTTGATCGCTTAAAGTTACAGACTAGAGATGGTAAACGGACAAGCCAAGAAAGTGATGGAAAGGAACATTTGGCGTATCGCTGACCAGGTTGGTGAACCCCGACATACTTTGCCGAGTTACTCCGATGCTGAAATTCTAGGAGAATAAATGCAATTTTCAAAAGATGAAAGAGAGTCCCCACATTGTCTAGTTCTGGGTTTTGGACCTTCAATATTTTAAACAATGTTTTTATACTTTTTGAGTAGTGTTTTAGGGTTTGTTTGATTTTTATCTTCAATTTGAGCATTTGGACACTTGTGGATTGTTGCCCAACCTGATGGAAAACATAGTCGGTAACAATTTCTTATTCTTTATTATGTTTGGCTAAAATTCCCATTCTTAGGGGTGTGATTATGTAGTTGAATGTTTCAATTAATTTATGGGTGTTAATATTTACCAATTTTATTGTTGATTTGATATGAGTTTAATTAATAGTCAGTGTTTAAATTGAGGAACTGTAGTTGTAAATGCAATTCGAGTTTAGTACTGTAAGGTTGCTTGAGAGAGAAGTATAAGAGTTAAAATTATTAGTTGATGATTGTATTGATTCTGTTGTTGCGAATTTAGCTTGAGAAAGCGGGTCTAAATGTATTCCTACAAATTTATCTTGAAAAAGTAGATTGCTTAAGGTATTGCACTGTTTATCTGTGTTTTTCACTTGTCGAGGTTTGAAAGAACTCGCTTGATTCATAATAGGTGATTGAGAAATGGCTATTGCACCCAAAGCCTAGCCTATTGATCAGTCCACAAATTGGACTCATTTAGGGCTTTGTTTTAATGGAAATAGTGTCCTTGAATGATTGTTTTACCTCAATACCTGATTAAAATGTTGAAGTTTCAGGTATTTGATGTTTTAGTGGAAGCATGTACACTTAGGCGCAAAACGGAGCAAATAGGGCTAAAAAGAACAAGAAATGGAATCTTGCGGATCGCCGAGTTTAACCTGGTGAATCGCTGAAACGACATATTCCGCCCTTCGTTCCAGTACGCGAAGCCTTTAAGGAAATGGATCAAAAGGCGAGGAAAGGATGCAAGGATGATAAAGTACTGCCCAATCCTTGCGGGTCTCCTATCAGTTCCGCGAAGCAGTACTGTACCGCCCAATGATCAAGAATGCAATGATGCTAAAGGCAAGACACTGAAGGCGATGAGCTAACCAAAGGGCGGATCGCCAAGATCATCGGCGATCTCGACTAATGTCGCTGAACAATCCTCCGCATCACAATTTGTGAAAACTATAAATACTATTTAGAGTTGTAATCTTAAGAGAGTTTGAAGTGTGGAACAATTATTATTATTATTTTCACTTCCGAATATACTTTAGCATATTTTTTTCTATTAACTTTAGAGAGGGTTTTGTGGACATTTGAAGAAAAAAGTTCTTCTTTCTCAAGTTGGATGTGGGTCTTCTCTATTCAGTTCCCTTTGCTTAATTCAAGGTTTAATTTCTTATACCCAGTTGATTTCTTTATCGTGTTAGGTATAATTTCTTATTTCTTGATGTGTGGCTAAAAACCGCCATTCTTTGGTGTGATTTAGCAAATATGGGTTGATATTCTTGTTGGGTCTTGCTTGCTGATAGGTTAGATGGATGCTAATGGTGATTTCACCTAGTGGTTGTGGTTTAATCTAAAGGTTTTGTAGTTGGAAATACAAAGTCACCCATGTGTTTTCGGCTTGCCTGAGAGGGAGGTCGCGAAACCAAAATCACTAGACTGATGGTCTAAGGATTGGGACGACATGAGGTTCACCCCGAGATGGTGAGCCCTAGTTCTATATCCAAACACTCAGCTCGAGAGAGTGAGTGGGGTAAGGTTTAGGCTGGTCTTCATGCAGCAAATGGGTGTCCGAAAGGAACGCATTTGAAACGGGGTAAGTTTCCCGAGAGGGAACTTATTTCCATTTAAAGCTTAGCCTAGTCACTATTGTCTTGCAAATTTCCTACTGAAAGAATGTAACCAGCGATTTATCTCAACTTGTATTGCTGTCACATCCCAAGAACCTTTCCCCATACTTGATATGCTTATTTATTTTGCCGGTTTAGCACTTTATACAAAACCCCCATTTGAAATTTGACACTTTCGTGTCACCCTATTTAATTTACTATGTCTTTTATCGCAAATGTATTTAGCTACGACTAATTTGAATGAAATTCTAATTGGCTATTATTTCTCAAAACCGCTCCCTTGGGACATGACCCCAACCCTCGGTTGGGTTACTATATTATCGACGATCGTAGACACTAATACCATAGGTTAGTGTCGTTGGTCACGATAAGCATAAAAAATGGCGCCGCTGCCGGGGAGTGGTGTTATTTGAGAATTTTTAGTTTAATAGAATTGTTATTCCTATTAGTAGTTTACTAAATTAACTTTTAGTTGTGTTTTAGTTACTGTGGAAACATTGCAGAAAGCATGAGTGTGAATGGTAGTAAAGGGAGCCAAGTGGGACATCAGAAATCTCCATGATGTCCAAGAACCTAATCTCAACGATCCTCATCTCATGGGAGGTGTTGGAGCTATTAATCTGTCCCCAGCAGAGGGAAATGCAGTATTCCACAAAACAAGCACCATGTTGCAATTTCTGCAACTAAAGGGGCTTTTCAGTGGATTAGCTCATGAGGACCCACACGAGCATCTTCGAAACATCGTAGACGTGTGTGGACCATTCTCATTCAAACACATTTCTCAGGAATCAATTCGTTTGAGGTTATTTGCTTTCTCATTAATGGGTGAGGCGTTCAAGTGGTTAGACAAGTTGCCATGTAAATCAATCACTTCGTGGGAGGAGTTGGTGAATGCATTCAATTTGCGATTTGTCCTTCCTTCGAAGATGATTACTATCCAGGATAGAATCCAAAGCTTTAAGCATCTGAATGGCGAACCTCTGCACGAAACCTGGCTCAGATTTAAAAAATTGGTGCAACAATGCCCAACACATGGTCTTCCTAACAATGTGCTACTTCAATCTTGTACCGGAGTCTAGACTCGGTAAACAAGGGTGTAGCTGACCAACTCTCACCAAGAGGCTTAATTCAACAACCATACGTAGTGGTAGCTCAAATCCTTGATTGTATGACAACCATCAACAAGGCGTGGTACACCCGCGAAGATCAAGTCTTACCGGTCACACTTCAGCTATCTAAGGAGCAGGTTGAAAAAGACAATGATAGAGATCAAAATATGTCCAAGATCATGACACAACTTGATATTCTATCCAAAAATGTCATGGGGGCTGGTACCCGTGGTGTCAATGCTGTGGGGGTCGGGTGTGCAAATCCTGAGGAGGCAAGATTCGATGCCTTGTATAATGAAGAGGTAAACTTCCTAGCCTACCAAGGTGGTGGTTATCGATCAAATTACCCAAGGTATGGTGGAAATCAAGGTTGGGCTAAAGATGAAGGATGGAAGGATTGAAAATGGAGAGACCAAATCCTAATTTGAAAGATGGGGAGAAAGACAGATATGTGCTTACCCATGAACGCCAAAGGCCAAAGGACTCGGAGGGTAGTAGGTCTGAGGAAATGCTTTCGCACATCCTCAATAGAGTTGAAGGGTCAAACAAACTGCTTAAAGGCATGAAAGAAGATGTTTCCACCCTCAGCCAGACCGTTACCTCCCATTCTGTTTAAATCAAGTAGTTAGAGACCCAAATGGGTCACATATCGTCTGTAACACTCCAGAAATTCTATGACTTAAGTTAGAGCCTCACCTTGTGAATAATGACTTAAAAAAAGTTAAAATAATGTTTCTAAACCTAAATTAATGCAATTGACTTGGGTTGGAAGATTAAAAGTCTAAACGTCCGGAAACGACCATAGAAAACCAGAGAAGAATGTGTTCTAGTGTCTCCTTAGGTTTTGGGTAGGTTTGGGTGTGTCGTATAATGGTATAATCTTGTAAAAAGGTTTAAATTAGGTAAAAATATGTTTATAGGGTCAAAATGTTCAAATACGACACCCCGAGGCCACCCTAAGGGTCCCCGAGGATGACCCCAATCTTGGCCAAGCAAGCTGCCAAGGCAGCTTGCAAAATGCACTTGGAGGGAATAGCTCCGCGTCGCGGACTATCTCCCTGTAAGGATAAAAAATCTTGTTCGCGATGCGGTCGTGTCACAGACTCTACTGTCTCAAAATTTAATTTCCAAATATCTTCGGGGAATAGCTCCGCGTCGCAGACTAGTTCTGCGACGAAAATGCAGAAATTTAGATATTGATTTTTGCTTCATTAAAGAGTCCAACTAAGTGAGGGGTATTTAGGGTACTTAAGGGGATGTGTATATAATGATTTTTAAGTCAATTTACCTCAGTTTTATCACTCAAACGCAAAACCCCAAAGATCAAAACATAAAGTTCCTCCTTCTCTCTACTCTCTCTCTCTCCTAAAGAACTCCATTGAAGAAGATTGGAGCTTCAAGAAGAAGAACAACTCTCCAAGGTTTGAACTCAAATTTTCATGGTTAATTCTTCAATAAGGTATGGTTGCTTATCACTCTTGGGATTCCTTTCCCCAAGAGTCCCCTTTAGGAAGAATTTCAAAATCTCCAATTTCTAAATTTTAATCCAAAAACGAGGGACTTCTCTCTAAAGTTAAATTGATGTTATAAACTGACTTTGATTGATGTTATATGAACAATTATGGATGAATTTATGTTGTATTGGTGGTTTCTTGAAGAATTCCCCATGAGACCCATGTTTATCCTTCTTTTCCAAATTCTAACCCTAGTTTGTGTTGGTTATTGATTGAAGGGTATGAATTCAATGTGATGTTCTGTAATTCATGCTTGTATGATGATTCTACTCTAGGTTATGTTTAATTTCTATGAAATTAGGGTTGAGTCTTTGAATGAGGCCTTGAAGGCTATGAAGGGAATATGTCAATTACTTATATTGACGTTGAGTATGTTATTACTTCATGAATTACCTTGTATTATTTATTTGTTATTAACTGTTTGGTAATTGAAGGATGAATGTCCCATGAAGGGCAAAATGGTATAAAGGTTGGTTCTTCTTTGAATTCAAGTATGAAAGGTGAATTACATAGATTGTAATGATGCTATACCTAATGTGTTGTTGCGGTGTTAATGACCTATTTTCCTCATCCTTAACCCTCTACACTTGAATTATCTATGAAGTATGTATGTATGTATGTTATGGTATGATTGCTATATGACTGAAAGGTAGTTCTCATAATTATAATGTATAGTAAAGTGAAAGGTTTACTCACTTCCTAAGTGTTTCTAAAGTGAAAGGATTGTTACTCACTTATGAACACATATGAGCTATTATGGTAAGATGTCTACATAAGAGTCTAGTAAAGGCTAATGTGAAATTATGTGATGACTAAAGATGATTACAAAAGGGAATTAGATGCTTAGCACCGAAAGGGCATGTAAATGATATAGGGGTCTCACATTTAGTAAGTCCGGCACCCCACAAGGGTTTTCTCACGTTTAGCAAGTTTGGATTACCCATGGTATGCGTTGTCTCATGACATGGAAACCCCCACATTTAGTAAGTTAGGGTTTCTAGAAGCAATATCCTTGACCCTTAACTATGAGCCCACATAGGACTCTAGCTTAGTGGATTCACCTAGATAGCTATGTACGAATGGTTACACCTTAGGCAAGTGTTAACCCTCTCTTTTCAGTGTGGGAGTAGAACACTGGATTCCATGTAGCTCTCATGGTGTATGTCGGTTATTACAATATTTCCCTAATGTAAATGTAAATGAAGGTATGAAAGGTGTGAACTCTTACGAGGGCTTTCTTAAGGGTTTCTACATAGTGTAAGGGAGGGTACGGTACTTCTCTTGCACATTGCGCTTGTGAGATCCTAAGAGATGGTTGTAGTACTGTTCTCTTATGATTATGATGATTATGACTCATGTATGTTGAAGCTATGGTATGTATGATCATTATGAATATGGTAAGTTATGATGAGATATGATCTTATGAATGTATGCATGAAATAGGTTGCTTAATGTGATACTTGGCTTTGAATAGGGTTATGGGGTTCTATTCTTTTCATTGCACTAGTATTGGTTGGGTTGTCTACATGTTGGGATGATATTATGTTGGGTTGGACTATGATGCTTACTTTGTGTGCATATTGGATTTACTTGGTAAAAACCATGTTTTGACTAAATGTTCATTTTTGCATGTTTCAATGGTTTTTATGCATAGTAGCCATACTTAGTACGTGTGTTGTACTAACCAATATTTTCTCCCTTTTCCCCAAACATTTAGGTTCGGGCCATTGAGGATTCAAGCTTACTTCTCAAGACACTTGGAGTTGCTTCCCCAAGTTGGTGAGTCCTTAATTCCGAGGACAAGACCCTATGATCTAGCTTCTATGCTTAGTTCTTTGCTTATGTTGAAAGACATTGTTGTACTTTCGTATTTCAAGACTTCTTATTGATGGAAGGGCTAAGTCCCATTTTCGATCCTTCTATGTCTAGATGGTGCATTATAAGGAAGTTAGGTTCTATTTTTCATATATGAAGTGAAGTTGAACTTCCAAAGTAAATGTTTTAAATTTTCCATGATTTTATTCTATCATGCATACTATGATGAATGCTAAGGGGTTGTATAAGACCTCATCGAGGTCGAATACGCCGGTAACGACTAGGGGGTGCTCTCAATTCGTTACAAACTTGGTATTAAAGCATAAGATTGAGAATAATGTAGGATTCATGTCACAAGATACCGCATCGATTAGAGTCTTGTTCATGGGTGTGAAGCGCGCCACACTTATGAATGAGAGGCTACGAGATGCTTAGGAACTTTCACTCTTTTGTTATTCCATAGTCGTGCCTAAGAGTCTGAACTCTATTTAGTCCTTTTCTTCTGATCCTTCTCTTGTGCTTATAGGCAATGAATACAAGAAGAAACAATGCAAGGAGGGCCGGTGAGAAGAATGTGAATGAGGTGGTTCCCCTTCAATATCCTCTAAACCCTCAAGTTCCTACTGAAGAAGGGGCTATGTCTAATGTCGAGATAAGGTCGGCTATTCATAATTTGACTCAAGTGTTGGCCACTCAAGTTACTAGGGATCCTAGGGTGCAAGTGAACCCCAATGCTAGCACTACCGCTTCTAGGATAAGGGATCTCACAAGGATGAATCCCCATACTTTCTTTGGCTCCAAAGTGGAAGAAGATCCACAAGGGTTCATTGATGAAGTGTTTACGGTTCTAGAGGTTGTGGGTGTGTCTTCTTAAGAAAAGGCGGAGTTATCCGCCTTTCAACTCAATGATGTGGCACAAGTGTGGTATGAACAATGGAAGGAGGGGAGACCTATTAGAGAGGGTCCGATAAGTTGGGCTACATTCAAGACGGCTTTTCTTGATAGGTTTTTCCCCTTGGAACTAAGGGAGAGAAAAATGCAAGAATTCATCAACCTCCGTCAAGGGGGTATGAGTGTGAAGGAGTATGTCCTCAAGTTCACTCAATTGTCCAAGCATGCTCCTACTTTGGTGTCGGACTCTAGAGCTACAATGAACAAATTTGTTATGGGGGTATCCGATCTTGTGGTGAATAAATGTAGGTCGGCTATGCTAATCCCAAGCATGGACATTTCTCATCTTATGGTTCATGCAGAACAAATTGACGAGCAAAAGCTTAAGCAAGTTGGTAGAGAATTGAAGAGGTCAAGGTCCGATGATGGAACTTTATCTAAGGTTAGGTTTGAAATCCAAGATAAGCCAAAGTTCAAAAAGAGGTTTTATAACAAAGGTCCTCCTAACACTCCAAGGGTCAACAAAGGTAAAGTGTCTACGCCCAAGCCTCAAGAATCAAGAGGTGGTGGTCCTTATGTTGAGAACCCTATTTGTAGAAAGTGTGGTCGAAAACATGAAGGAAAGTGCCTAGTTGGCACGGGTAATTTCTATGGTTGTGGTGAGAGCGGCCACATGAGGAGGGACTACCCTATTCTAAAGGCTCAAGGAAGGGAAAATGCTCAAGCACAAGCAAGTGACCCAAATCCCGATGCTCCTAAGAAGAATCGCTTCTATGCTCTCCAATTCCGAGGTGATCAAGAGAGTTCTCCAGATGTTGTGACCGGTATGCTACAAGTATTTTCAATTAATGTATATGCATTGTTGGATCCCGATTCTACTTTGTCTTTTGTAAACACTTTAGTGGCTATAAAGTTTGATATGCTTCCCGATGTCTTAGATAAACCCTTTTCGGTTTCTACCCCGGTGGGCAATTCCATAGTTGCTAAAAGAGTTTATAGGGGTTGTCCCATACCTTTGCCCAATAGAGTCACTTTGGTTGATTTGGTGGAACTTGATATGTTAGACTTTAATATTATATTAGGGATAGATTGGCTTCATGCTTGTTTTGCGTCCACAAATTGTAGGACCTGAAATGTGAAGTTTCAATTTCCTAATGAACCCATTGTAGAATGGAAGGGAGGAAATTCCATCCCTAGGGGAAAGATCATTTCATGTCTAAAAGCTTGTAAGTTGATTTCTAAGGGTTGTCTCTATCATATTGTGAGGGTCAAGGATCTTGAGTCCGAGATTCCTCCTTTGGAGTCGGTCCCCGTAGTGAAGGATTTTCTAGAGGTCTCTCCCGATGACTTACCCAGAATTCCTCCCGAACGGAAAATAGATTTTGGCATAGATTTAATGCCGGATACACAACCTATTTCAATCCCTCCTTACCGGATGCCCCCGGTGGATTTGAAAGAATTAAAAGCTCAACTCAAAGATTTGTTGGATAAGGGTTTCATCCAAACTAGTATATCTCCTTGGGGTGCACTGGTGTTATTTGTGATGAAGAAGGATGAATCTCTTCGTATGTGTATTGATTAACGACAATTAAATAAGGTGACCATTAAGAACAAGTATCCACTCCCTAGGATTGATGACTTATATGATCTACTTCAAGGAGTGAGTTATTTTAAAAAAATTGATTTGAGGTCGGGTTATCACCAACTTAGGGTGAGAGGTGTTGATGTTCTGAAAACAGCCTTCTGAATAAGATATGGTCATTTTGAGTTCTTAGTGATGTCCTTTGGTCTTACAAATGCCCCGGCGGCTTTCATGGACCTTATGAATCGCATGTTTAAAAATTATCTAGACTCATTTATTATTGTCTTTATTGATGACATCTTGATATACTCTAAAAGTGAGGATGATCACATGAATCATTTGAGGATAGTATTGCAAGTCCTCAAAGATCACCGACTCTATGCTAAGTTTAGCAAGTGTGAGTTTTGGCTAAGATCGGTTGCTATACTTGGTCACATTGTTTCTAGTGATGGTATAGAAGTTGATCCAAAGAAAACCGATGCGGTCAAAAGTTGTCCTAGACCTTTGAGTCCTTCCGATATCCGAAGCTTTTTGGGTTTGGGGGTTACTACCGAAGGTTTGTTGAGGTATTTCCATCTATTGCATCTCCATTAACGACTTTAACTCAAAAGAAGTCCAAGTTCGAATGGATGGAATCTTGTAAAAAGAGCTTCCAATTATTGAAAGATAAGCTCACCTCGGCTCTGGTTTTGACCTTATCAGAGGGCACCAAAGGGTTTGTAGTATATTGTGACGCTTCCCGAGTGGGTTTGGGTTGTGTCCTCATGCAGCATGGTAAGGTTATAGATTATTCCTCAAGACAACTCAAGGTGCATGAGAAGAATTATCCAACTCATGACCTTGAGCTAGCGGCCGTAGTCTTTCCTTTAAAGATTTGGAGACACTATCTCTATGGGGTACATGTGGATGTGTTTACCGACCACAAGAGTCTTCAATATGTTTTTAGCCAAAAAGAATTAAATCTCCGACAAAGGAGGTGGTTGGAACTATTAAAATACTATGATATGAGTGTCCTTTACCACCCCGGAAAGGCAAATATGGTTGCGGATGCTTTAAGTCGTGTATCTATGGGTAGTGTCTCATATGTGGAAGAAGAGAGAAGGGAGTTAGCCCGTGATGTACATAGGCTAGCCCGGTTAGGTGTTCGACTTGAAGATTCCCCAAAAGGAGGTGTCATGGTCCGTTATAATTCCGAGTCATCGGTTCTTGTTGATGTGAAGTCTTAGCAACGTCTTGACCCTATTTTGATGGAACTAAAAGAGTCGGTTCTCAACAAAGCAATAGAAACTTTCTCTGAAGGAGAAGATGGGGTTCTTAGGCATGAATGGAGATTATGTGTGCCAGATGTGGATGGCCTAAGAGAGATAATCTTAGAGGAGGCCCATGGGTCCCGATACTCCATCCATCCGAGAGCCACCAAAATGTCTCGCGACTTACGTGAGATTTATTGGTGGAACGGAATGAAAAGAGATATATCAAATTTTGTGGCTAGGTGCTCAAATTGCCAACAAGTCAAAGCCGAGCACCAAGGACCGGGGGGGTCTAACTCAAGATATTGACACCCCCACTTGGAAGTGGGAGGATATCAATATGGACTTCGTGGTAGGTTTACCTCGAAACCATGGGCAACATGAATCCATTTGGGTCATTGTGGATAGACTGACTAAATCAGCCCATTTCCTTCCCATCAAGGTTTCTTATTCGGCGGAAGCTTATGCTAAGTTGTACATTAAAGAGATTGTGAAATTGCATGGGCCCCGTTATCGATTATTTCGGATAGAGGTACCCAATTTAATCCCCATTTTTGGAGGTCTTTCCAAAGTGGTCTTGGTACTCAAGTGAAACTTACTACCGCATTTCACCCTCAAACGGATGGTCAAGCGGAATGCACCATCCGAACCCTAGAGGACATGTTGAGAGCATGTGTCATTGACTTCAAGGGTAATTGGGATGACCACCTACCTTTGATAGAATTTTCCTACAACAATAGCTACCACTCGAGTATTGCTACGGCACCCTTTGAAGCACTTTATCGTAGAAGGTTTCGTTCTCCGGTTGAGTGGTTTGAAGTGGGTGAATTTGCTGTTCTTGGTCCCGAGGTAGTCTATGAGGCTACAGAAAAAGTTTGACTTATAAGGGATAGGTTGAAAATGGCTCATAGTCGGCAAAAGTCTTATGCTGATAATAGAAAGAGGGATCTTGAATTCGAAGTAGGTGATTGAGTCTACTTGAAGATCTCAACCATGAAAGGGGTGATGAGGTTTGGTAAGAAGAGGAAGCTTAGCCCTCGGTATGTTGGGCCTTATGAGATCTTGATGTATGTCGGAAAGGTCGCTTATGAGTTGAAATTGCCCATCGAATAGGCCTCGGTTCACCCGGTGTTCCATATTTCTATGTTAAAGAAGTGTATAGGTGACCCGGTATCCATTCTCCTTCTAGAAGGTTTAGGGTGAATGAGAACCTTTATTATGAAGAGGTTCCGGTCGAAATCTTAGATCGTCAAGTTAAGAAGTTGAGGAATAAAGAGGTGGCCTCTGTAAAAGTCCTATGGTGAAACCACCTAGTTGAGGGTGCAACATGGGAGGCCGAGGCCGACATGAAGTCCCGCTACCCTCATCTTTTTCCTCCTACTCATAGCCAATGTTGAGGTTAGTAGTCTATCTTAATTAGGTATAAATTGAAAAGCATATGTTGATGATTATGACATGATTTCCTTGTATGTGCATATTTTTGTGAAAATTCATGCTTAAGTTGTATTTTGAGTTTTCATGAATTTTGTTTCTCAAGGTTGAAATTGCACCCATAGATGTTGTGTGATGTTGTCTTCATGATAGTTGTAATGAGCATGCTTGATCTTGTTAAAGGAATATCTTGTTGATTGCTTAATATATATGTTGGTGCTCATTGAATATGGAAAAGCTAGTTTCTCCTATACTTATGTGAAGTAAAGAGTTTTGAGCTTAATGATGTTGTGGATTAAATTCCTATATGATATGATGATATGATGTTGTTGATGTGCCTGGTTGTTATGCTGCTAGTTTGAGTCATTGTCTCCCTAGAAAGAAGTCCAAGTGACATTCGGGGACGAATGTTCCTAAGGGGGGCATATTATAACACCCCGAAAATTCTATGACTTAGGTTAGAGCCTCACCTTGTGAATTATGGCTTAAAAATAGTTAACATGATGTTTCTAAACCTAAATTAATGCAATTGACATGGTTTAGAAGAGTAAAAGTCTAAACCTCAAGAACGGACCACGACATCCGAAAACTAGAGAAGAATGTATTCTAGTGCGTCCTTAGGTTTTGGGAAGGTTTGGGTGTGTCGTATGATGGTAAAATCTTGTAAAAAGGTTTAAATTAGGTAAATATATGTTTATAGGATCAAACGTTAGAATATGACACCCTGGGGCCACCCTAAGGGCCCTCGAGGAGGACCAACCTTGGCCAAGCAAGGTGCCAAGGCAACTTGCAAATTGCACTTGGAGGGAATAGCTCCACGTCACGGAATAGCTCCCCCAAGGAGCAAAAAGTTAGTTCATGACGCGGTCGTATTGCAGATTCTACTGTCTCGAAATTTAATTTCCAAATATCTTCATGGAATAGCTCTACGTCCCTGACTTGTTCCGCGACGAAAATGTTGAAATTTAGAAATCGATTTTTACTTCATTAAAGAGTCCAACTAAGTGAGGGGTATTTAGGGTACTTTAAGGGACATGTATATAATGATTTTAAAGTCAATTTGCCTCACTTTTATCACTCAAACACAAAAACCCAAAAACCCAAACATCAAAACCTAAAGTTCCTTCTTCTCTCTACTCTCTCTCTCCTAAAGAACACCATTGAAAAAGATTGGAGCTTCAAGAAGAAGACAAACTCTCCAAGGTTTCAACTTGGATTTTCGTGGTGAATTTGTCAATAAGGTATGGTTGCTTATCACTCTAGTTATTCCTTTCCCCAAGAGTCCCCTTCAAAGATGAATTTCAAAATATCTAGGTTTCAATAAAAAAACGTGGGTCTTATTTATAATCATTTTGTTTCACAGTTTGATTTAGGTAGTATGTTCTAGTGGGTAATTCGATCTTATAGGGTATCTAGTGCCAGTTACTCCCCCTATTTCGGGCTGTGACAAACACGGTATCAGAGTAGGTCGTATCCCTGGGGTCCATATGTTGTGTCTAGTAGAGTCTTGTTTATGGGTGTGTTGTGCACCACACTTATAATCAAGAGACTACAGGCATTTATGAATGGTTTCATTTCTGTAAACTGATAGATTGTGCTATAGTTCGAAAGTATAATAACATTTGAAATCTAAATTGTGCTTTATGTATCTTATCTAACAAGCTACACTCGCTCCGGATATGGCAGATCGAGAGATAGGTATGGATCCAATGGAAGGTACTAGTCGTTCCTCAATGGGTCAAAGGGATAGATTTCCCTAGGAGGCACAGAGTGAATCTCCAGTACCCCTAGTACTTGCCTCCCCGGCACCTATTGAAGCCCGACGAGATGCAGTACCTCCAGCCTCACCAGTTCCATTGGTAATTGAGGAAGCGATGGACACAGAACCTCCAGTACCTATGTTCTTCCACTAGAGGTTGGGGAGCAGGGGATGATAGAGGAAATTCAATTGCGAACTAGGATGGTTTCTATGCATGAGCGACAACTAGAGTCAGGATTAGATACTCGAAGACACCGATCCGAATGTTCAAAGGTACGAGAGTTTATTCATTTTGACCCTCCGTTATTTACATGATCTAGTCTTACTGAGGATCCCCAGGACTTTATACACTATATATATAGTGTATTGAGGGTGATTCATGCCTCCATCACAGAGGTTGTGGAGTTGGCTTCTTTTCGGCTACATGATGGAGCTATCCTTTGGTATGAGGCATGGGAAAGATCTAGAGGACATTATGCTTTGCCAGCAAAGTGGGAGGACTTCTCTGAGGCCTTCCCTACTCACTATTTGCCACGGGAAGTTCGAGAGGCCTTTCTTGATCAGTTCATCAATATGAAGCAAGGAACCATGAGTGTGAGGGATTGTAGCCACAAGTTTAATTCTTTTGGAAGATATGCACCAGATAGTGTACGTACAATGAGAGCCACAGTTAATCATTATTTTGATGGCTTGGAAAATCACTTGATCAGAGATTGTAGGGTATCATCTCTATCAGATAATGTAGATATTTTATGCATACATGCTTTCACTCAGACTACAAAGGACCTTTCTAAATGGATTTGTTATACCTGCAAGGATATGGAGCAGAGTAAGAGGGCCCATACTATGGGGTCTTATAGGGAGCCACATGGTGATTTTAAGCCCCATTTCCATCGATATCCACCTCGGCTAGCGAGTAGTGTCTCACCACAGGTGCAGGGACCGCGATTTGATCGTTATAGTCAGTTAGGATCAAGGCATAGCTCAGGCCAGTCTGAAGGTCGTTGACAGGATTTTTCCGTACATATAAGACATCTCACTACTCATTGTACACAGTGTGGTAAGCCACACACTGGGCAGTGTAGACAGGGTTCAGGAGAATATTATCATTGTAGGTAGACATGCTATTTTATTAGTCGGTGCTCGAGGTTGAGTAGAGGTGTTCTAGCTCAGTCTTCAGGACCCACAACAACATCTTCACCTCAGTTTATGTCCCACGACCAGGACCAAAGTCTACTCAGGGTCATGGTCGAGGGAGAGGTGAAGGAGATATAAGTTCGAGTGGTGGTCAGAACCACTTTTATGCAATCATAGGACGATAAAATTCAAAGGCATCCTGATGATGTTACATGTATATTGATGATATCTTCTCAAGTTGTTTACACATTGATAGACCATAGATCTACATTTTCATATATTACTCCGATTATTGCTAGTAAGATTTACATGAAATCTGAGTTGTTTCCACAATCAATTGAGGTGTCTACACCGATTAGCGATTCTATTTTAGCTAGTCGTGTCTATTGGAGTTATACAATATTAATTTATGATCGTTCAACCTCCGCTGATTTAGTTGACTTGCTTATGCTAGATTTTGATGTTATCATGGGTATGGATTGGTTGGCAGCTTGCTATGCTAATATTTATTGTCGTGCAAAGATAGTCAAATTTTACTTTCCAGGTGAGTCAGTCCTTTAGTGGAAGGGTAATATAGCCACACCTAAGGGTAAGTGTATTTCGTACCTTAAGGCTTGAAAGTTGATTTCTAAAGGTTGTATATACCATATGGTTCATGTACATGATAGCCAATTCCTACAGTCAATGAATTTCCAATGGTATTCCCTGATGATCTTCCAAGAATTACCCCAGAAAGGGAAATTGATTTCTCTATAGCCTTGCTTCCTGATATACAACCTATATTGATTCCTCCCTATAGAATGTCACTTATAGAACTAAAAGAATTGAAGGAACATCTGAAGGACTTGCTCGAGAAAAGCTTTATCATGCTAAGTACTTCCCCATGGGGTGCCACAACTCTCTTTTGTTCGAAAGAGAGATGGATCCTTGCGGTGTCACTGGTTTACCTCGCACTCCACAAAGGTTTGATTCCATTTGGGTAATTATCAATAGGCTGACAAAATCTGCTCTTTTCTTGCCACTTAGGACGACATATTCAGCTGAAGATTATGCTAGGCTTTACATTTAGGAGATTGTTCGCCTACACGGAGTTCCATTATCTATTATCTTAGATCGAGGAGCTCAATTTACAACACATTTTTAGAGATCGTTTCAAAAGGGTCTAGGCACTTAGGTAAATATTAGCACGACTTTTCATCCACAAACTGATGGACAGGCAGAACGTACAATTCGGACGGTTGAGGATATGTTACATTCTTGTGTATTGGATTATAAAGGAAATTGGGATTAACATCTACCTCTTATCGAGTTTGCTTATTATACCAACTTTCAAGCTTATATTTAGATGACCCCTCACGAAGCACTATACGAGCGGAAATGTTGGTACCTAATCGGTTGGTTTGAGCTCGGGGAAGCAGATTTGCTAGGTCCCAATCTAGTCCAATAAGTAATTGAAAAGGTTAAGCTTATTAGAGATTGGCTTCATACATCAGAGGGTCAATAGAAGTCTTATGTAGATGTTCGCAGATGAAACATAGAGTTTGATGTAGAAGATTGGGTTTTCATGAAAGTATCGCCTATGAAGGGCATCATGAGATTCAGAAAGTAAGGGAAGATATGTCCTAGGTACGTTGGATCATATAAGTCAGAAAATTGGTATGGTGGTATATGAGCTTGATTTCCCTTCAGAATTGGAAGCAGTTCATCGTGTTTTTCATGTTTCTATGTTGCGGAAGTACATTGGAGATCATTCACGTATTATGCCCATTGAAAATATTTGTATTACTTAGGATTTAAGGAAGCTTCGAACTAAAGATGTCGCTTCTGTGAAAGTGTTATGGAGAAATAACAACGTCGAGAAAATGACTTGGGAAGAGGAAGAGGAAATGAGCAATGAGTACCCCCAACTGTTTATGACCTAAAGTGAGTCACATTTCGATAATTGGCAATTATTTCTTCACAACGACTTAGTTAGATTTTAAGTAGTTTGAAGATGAAATTTATATGTCTTCTTACGAGATAGCGATGTAAAGCTTAGTAGTTAAATTTTTTAGAATTTGACTTTAGGTTTGCGACTCTAACAAATATACACTTGCAAATAAAATCCTATTAGGAAAAAGAAAAACACAACCAAGGAATTGTCTTAGCTCCATTCACGGGCAAATGTTCACAAGGGGGAGGGGGAGAATGTAAGATCCCGTACTTTCTCTCTAATCATGGATAATATATGTGGAGTGGTATCACATGGTTAAATGAGGGGTATATGACTTTGTATCGTACATTGTAGATTAAGATTTCAAATAGGTGGCAATATCAAGGAACAAAACTAAAGTTTTAGGTAAAAGGGACCCCTCAAACAAAGTTCATGATTAAAGAAATGGCTCGGGTAGAACTTCGCCCATTTAAAATATTTAAATTGTCCTCTACCTTGTGGATAAGACTATGTGTGTACAACATGCTCATAATAGGGTGTTATGAGGTATGATAATAGCACAACGGTCGTATGTTAAGTTTTGGAGTCAAGAAAATTAGTGAAACTAAGGTTGGCAAAAGTTACCGAAGTTTTTCTTATAATATTTTCTTATCTTTGGGTCAAATTTCTTGGATGTTTTCTCCCAATATATAAATATTTTGAAGGCCTATCACTCATTAAATCTAAGGCCTACAAATCTAGTTTTCATCGCACAAAACCCCATATCCAATGGACATCAGTGTAAAGAGTTATGAGGGTTTTAACACAGACTGTCGGGGCTGAATCCGGGTCGGGTAAAAAATGTGGTATGTCGGCTTACTCAACGTTTAAGCCATGAAAACATTTATTTTCACTTCCAAAACAGAAAGAAAGCTTAAGATAGGGTTCCTATGGAGTTCTTGCATGATGAAGGTTACGTTTTAATGAATTATACCATGAAAGGTTGCCTTCGTGCCCAGAAACGTGATCTCTACACGTGGCAATCGTTTTCCCCTTCTATTAGCTGTGTTTAGATCTAATTTTTGAAGATATAAATTTGTAGTTATTGGTGTTCTGTCAAGTTTTACACTTTGTTAAATAAGTTAATCATCTCGGGACTCTTTTATGATTGTTTTTATGAAGTTCTACGGATATTTTGCCAAGTTGAGGCCATTAGGAAAATCTGCCAATTTAAGATCAGTTATGAACTGGTTATAGGTGTGTAGCATCTGTGTATATCTAGTGTTTTCGAAACATAGTATGTAAGGAACAACTTTCGTGAAGAATCTATGGACATACGAGCGTTCATTGGAAAGTTATGTTAAGGCAAAGCTATGTCCCTTATTTTAGCACCACTCCTGGGAAAACGCTGAATGTGATATTTTGCTATTCTCTTTCTAGAAAGACCTTCAGTGAAAGGCATTGGTATCTCAACTGAATTATTTTCACGATTCTATTATTTTGATATTCCACTCGTTTGGATTAATTGAGTGTTCGACATATACATGTCATTTTATCAGTTTCCTTGATTATATGTCCGCACGTATGAATTCTTATTCTTGTTTGGGTGATGTGACTTAAAATGTCACGCAAGACCGTTATTACTTTTGACCAGCCCTCTTTCTCCACTAAAGTTATTACGAAAAAAATTCTTTAAAGTAACTCACGATCTTCAAAAATCTCAAATATAATTTAAATGTAAACTATTAGAACAATTGGTTTTTGAAATAATTCTTTTATAAATTATCTAGCAACCAAGTTAGGAACTAAGTAAGTCACCTTAAACTTGTTATGAATATGGAGAAGGTTAGGTTATCTTTCTAAAATTTTCTTTAAATTTTCAAGCTTATTTGGAAGAACATATGAGGTTCCATGAGTTTGTTATATGACTTACGAAAGTTATTATTGGGTTATGAGAACAAGACTATAAACTGGTCAAGTTTGGCAACTTGACAATAGTAACATGTAGGAGTTCTAAATCCATGACATGAAATGCTATGCATTTTACTTCCAAGCTATAATCTAGTGGTATGGGGCGTATTGCCTATAATTATACGTATGAGACACCGATGACCACATGTTGGCGTATATGATGCCAGTTAGATACCGGGAAGCACCACCATTAGTAGCATTTGGTTTGGTATGATATATATATATATATATATATATATATATATAT